>JAODAL010070588.1:0-15870 GCA_025379985.1 Phyllomedusa bahiana | reverse complement strand
GAAGAAATCCCTCCCACGAGATGGCATCCCCATGCTTCATCGTGGGAAGGGGTTTTTGTTTTGGGGTAATATCGTGTTGTCTTTCCCCCACCATAACTTTGGAAATTTTACCCAAAGTAAAATGTTGGTTCATTGCCCAGAACACCTTTTCCCACATGATTGCTTTTTTCCCCCTGACATGCTTTATGCAGACGAAAAAAATTTTTAAAAAGTTTGTTTTTAAAAAAGAGCTTTTCTTTTCCCCAACTCATAAAGACCAGTGTCATGGGGGATGGCGCGGGTGCCGTCGCCCCCCACGAACATCCCTCTGCTCCGGTCCCTGACCCCGGCTCACTTACCCCACGCCCCTGGCAGGCCCTGCCTGTCCCGCGCCGTGGCCCCCTGCTGCTTGGGCACGCGCACGAGGTTGGTCTGGTTTTAAAAGGGCCGCACCCGGGTAATTAGTCATTCCCGGCGCTGGCCCTAAAATTTTTGTACAGGGCCCCCTGCCTCTCTGCCAGTTTGTTGGTGTGCGTTCAGTCCCCTTTAGAGATGTTGGAGCCCGTATTGATTCCCCGGTACCATCCGTTCCCTAGTTTCCTGACCTTGCCTGTTTCCCCGCCTGCCTGACGTTCCCGTCTACCAAAACCCTCTCCCCCTGCCTGACCTTCTCCCTGCCCCCGTAGCCTGGGGGTTACGTTTCGTCCACGCATTACCCCGGCGCCACCCAAAAGCAAGTCACGGGGGGTAGCAAAACCTGGTGCCTCGCGAATAAGTCCACCCCCGTTTTGCAGCGGGCTTGGGAAGCCCGGGGTACTTAACTCCGTCCCGGCTGGCTTACCCCTCCTTGCGGTGGTCCAGCAATCACCAAATCCGTTACAGTACAATTGGCCAGGGTACCTCCCCGAACTCCGGGACTCGCGACGGCCGTCGTCAGCAGAGCCAGGTATTGCCCAGCTGGGCCATGCGAGAACCTTGGCCCTTTTTTTCTCCTCCCCCTGTGGTGCTTCCGCCCGCCTCACCAGTTCCCTGCCCCGGGACCTTTCTGCACTCCCCTTCTCTCCCCTTGATGGAGACCCAAAGAAGTGCGAGGCTTCATCGTAATGCTCCCCCTCATGAGATGTTTGGGCATAAATTTTCCTACCGGCGGGGAAGGTTTTGGCCTTTCATAATTGCCTCCTAAGGGGCGAAGCTTGGGCCGGGCCACCCCGGGGGGAACCGAGGAGATCCCTAGGAAAATCACAAACCCCCCTCCAGGGGTTCCGCACCGTCTTCAGGAAAACCGGGCCCGCACCTCCTCCGCTGCCGCAGCCTGCCCCGTCTCCGCAGGGCGACCCCAAATGGGGGGAACCCTGCACCGCACCCTACCCTCAGAGCTGGACGGGAATAATGAGGCTTTGGGGCGACTTTCTGGCAAAGCCTTTGGGGCAAAATTAAAAGACGAGCTCGGGGTTTGGGCCCTCCCATTGCTTGGAGACTTGATTCGTTAGCTCCCCGTATTGGGTTTTCCCGAGAGACAACAAGAGCTCCGCCTCCACGGGAGATCGCTTACCACGCGGCTACCTCGCGGCTCCCATGTTCCAACACCCCCACTTCCCCCCATTTGGTTCCTGCGGACGAACCCATACGGGTCAAAAAAAGCCCACCTGACCCAGGAGGAAACGCTGCAGCGTCTCAGAGGACTTGTTTTACGGTGGCACTTCGGCCACTTCATTCGGGACTGTCCGGTGGCCGGGAAACCTCACCTGCTTGCGGGGAGTGGAATCCCTTTGGTGTCGTGCGGCCTCTCTCCTTCTGACCATTCCCGTATCTGGGAATTTCCCGGCAGCCCTTTCAAGCCACGCCTTTTTTGTTCGGGTCGCTGGAAATTTTGTCACCAAGTTGGGTGTCCAAGTTTCGTCTCCGGGTGACCCCTTGCAGAAACCCATGTTATTCCCCCGTCAGTGGGAATCCCTAAAGGAAGCGAGACGGTTCTGCACTGGCCCCCTCACTTGCGATAGGGCCCCTAAAAAAGGAGATCTGAAATATTTTTCTCCTCCTCCTCATCTAAAATCCTCCTGGGCCTCCCTTGGTTGAAAGACTGCTCGCCCCGTAGCGGAAACACGGGCAAATTATTTTGGGGTCCGCGTCCCTCGCGATGCTTTGCCTGCCCCCGCCCAGCTTTTTGACCCCCCTCTGTAAGTCACAAAGCCTCTGCCGGGTCTCCCCATCCATACCAGGATCTGGCACGCTTTTCCGAAAAAGGGCCCGAAAGTCTGCCCCGACCCCCCTTTGACTGCCCTTTGACCTGCAACCCTTACTACTCCCCCCCGGGGGTAGTCATCCTCTCTCTGTCCCGGAAATAAGCCATGTCGGACTATACCCGGGGAAAATCTCTGAAAAAGGTTCATGGCAATTTTTTTCCTCGACGCGGGGCCCGGTTTCTTCTTTTTTGAAAAGAAAGAGGGTACACCTGGCCCTGTATCGATTAGGGGGAATTAACAAAATCACTTTTAAAAATCGAACCCCTGCCTTAATTTCAGGCTTTTTGATCCCAACGGGCCAAAAATTTTTTTCCAATTGGACTACGTGGAGCATACAATTGATTTGTACCGTGAAGGCGAGAGTAAAGAGGGGCCTTTTCCCCGAGAGGGCCATTTTAAATTTCTCGTCATCCCAATTTGGTCTCGCAATCCGGGGCGGTTTTAAAAATTTTGTCAATGAGATCTTCCGGATCTCCTTACTCTGTGTTTATCATTCCCTAGAGACATCTTAACTTTTTTCTGATTTGGAGTCTACCCCACCCGTCCGCCAGGTGTCAAACGTCTCCGGACCACCAGTTGTATCCCAAACTGGAGAAGTGCCTTTTTTTAAAAGCCCCTCTTGCCCTTCCAGGGTACACGTCTGGATCAGGGTCTCCAGATGGATCCCTCTAAGCTGTCTGCGTTTACGGGGCCTCGACCAGGGGGCCTTCAAGCTTCCAAATTTTCTGGGGTTTGCGAATTATTCAGACAGTTCATTCCCCACTTTCCCTCCGTGGCCCGCGGTGGCCTTTTTAAAAAAAATGCCAACCCCCAAATACTGGCTTCCCGAAACCAAGAAGCCTTTTTAAATTCCCCCAAGTCGCATTTCTTTGCTCCCGTCCTGTCTCGCCTGGACCCACTCCTTGTTTCCCCTTTAAGTGGACCCTCCTCAGGGGTCAGGCCCCTGTCCTCTTTCAGAAGACTTCCTCTGGGGAAACTGCGTATTGCGGTTCTTTTTTTCAAAACCCCACCCCCCCGAGCAAAACTAAACGATGGTGATTGCGAACTACGCCCTAAAGTTAACCCCCGAAGAATGGCGAAAATTGCTGGGGGGGGGTCGCCACCCCACGAACTTCACCGATCACAAAAACCCCCTTTTTTTCCCAAACTGCTCAAGACTGAATCCTCGGCAAGCCAGTGGGGGACCTTTTTGCCCGGTTTGATTTTTTTTCCTTACTTTCGGCCAGCTGGAAGAACGTCAGGGGGACCCTTTCTGATCCTTGGACATTTTTGGGGTTGAGCCGCCTCTGCAGCACATAATTTCCCCCAGAAAGTCTCCTCAGGCGGCCCCCCTGGATCTTAACATCTACCCCCCGGGAAAACCTCTCCACCGCCCTGCGGCCTTTTAAACCCGAATTGGGGGGCATCTTTCGAACGCTGGCCCTCGGGTCATAAGTCTCTGCAATTAAACTCCGCTATATTAGTGGCCACCTCGCTCAAGTGTTAGAGACTTTTTCCCGGCCTGTACCTGTGCCCCTAACAAATTCCCCCGCTAGACCCCGGGGGCTGTTTGCCTCCCCGTGCCAGAAAAAAACTTGTCCCCTATACCCTGGGCTTTGTTCAACCCACCCCCGGCCTCCTCGGGTAACACGGGTCATTTGGGGGGGTGGCCGACAGATTCTCTAAGATGTCATTTTGTTCCTCTTTCCGGTTACCCTCCGCTTCTCATGGCCCAACCTTTTTCCACACATTTTTCGGCTAAAGGGGTCCCCTTTTATATGCTCAGATAGGGTGGTCCCGTTTGTGTCGAATTCTTTGGGGGCCTGTGTGCTCAGTTGCAGGTTTACTGACTTTTGTCGCATACCACCCCAAACCCCTGGCGTAAGAGGGCAACCAAGTTTTATGTAAACCCCGCGGCATTTTTTTATCCGCCCGTCAGGATAACTTTCTGACCCCGCCTGGGCGGAAATTTTGTATAATTCCCAGCTCGGGGTCCGTGGAGCCTCTCCCTTTTTTATTGGTTTGGGCTCATCCCCCCCCGCCTCTCCCTCTGCCTCCTGTGGGCCGTTTCCTGCCGTGGATGCCCAAAATACGAATCAAGGCACCTGGCAAACACAGACAGGCCCTTCTTCGGGCCCCCATGCACCAAAATCCAGGCCGACAGGTCCGAGACCTCTGCCTCTATTTAAGCCCCGGGGGATGAGTGTGGTTTTCCGCTAAATTTTCGCTTCAAGGTGCCTATTATAAGTTAGGGCCCCAATACTTGGGCCCTTTTTTGGTCCTTCAAACTAACCGGGCCTACTAGCTTGCTTCCTCCTTCTTGCGAAAAAAAAAAAAAAAGAAACGCCTTCCTGTTTTTTCAAGCTGTGGTGCTGAATCCTTTCCCGTGGATCGTCTGCCTTCTCCTGTGGCCAACGTGATAACACCTTTTAGGTAAGGAGGGTACGGAGGAAGACAGTGAGGGGGGGAACTTCTTTTGATTGACTGGAAGGGGTTGGGGGGAGGAGGGTTTTTGGAACTGAGGCTAATCTATCACCTGACCCTCTCTAAATTCCGTAAAAAGAGGGGGAGACTAAAAGGGGGGGGGGGGTACTTTCATGGGGGATGGGCCGGGTGCGCGGCTCCCGGAACCCTCCCCTGCTGCCCCCGGGCCCCGACCGGCTCACTTCCCGTCCACCCTTTAGCTGCTCCCGCCCGTCGGCCCCCGCCGCGTACCCCCGCTTTGGGGCGGGGTGCGAGGTGGTCTGGATTAAAGGGCCGCACCCCCGGGAACTAGTTATTGCCGGCCCGCTGGGCCCAATTTTTTTTACACGCCCCCTGCACTCCTGCCAGATTGTTTGGGGTGGTTCGTGTCTTTAGAGAGTATTATTACCCGTGTACCAGTCCGTTCCGCTACGTTTTCCTGACCTTGCCTGTTTGCCCCTCCCTGACCGTCTGCCCATCTCTGACCCCGAACCCTGCCCCTCCTGACTTTTGCCCGTCCCCCACTACGCCCCCGGTTGATTCTGTACCCCGCATTTTAAAACCCCCGCCCTCGCAAGCAAATCCGTCAGGGTTTGCAAAATTTGGGAGCCCAGCGCAGCTTTTCCTCCCCCTTTTCGGGGGCTCTGGGGAAAAACCGGGGGTACTTAACTCCCTCCCCGGGGTGGCTTACACCATCGCTTGCGGTGGTCCAGCGAATCCACCAAATCCGTTACAACCAGATTTCTGGAGAGCATGACTAATGGTTGTGACCAGGGCCTCTTGGCTGCTTCTCTTTCTGGGCTACCAGTTTATGTGGACAGTCATGTCTTTGTAGGTTACCAGTTGTGCCCTGCTCTTTCGATTTACAGAACGGATTGAACACTGCTTTGTGAGATATTCTGAGCTTGGGCTATTTTTTTAAAACCTAACCCTGTGATACAGTTTGCCCCAACTTTTTCCCTGTGGTGTTTTTTGGTTTTCCGTGTTTTTTTTTCACTGTGTTTTTTAACAACCTTGAGGAATTCACAAAAAAGTGAAATTATAGAGAATAAATTACAACAGATGTACTTTTTTACTAATTTGGTGATTTAAAAATTTCACATGGATTTTATTTAGGGTATGCGGGGGGAAACTAATGCACGCCACTCTTTTCAGTTTTTTAATTAGCAAAAATTTGAAAAAGCATGCATTATTTTATTTATCCGTTATAAATACTGACTACTTTGTGTTGCTTTATCACATAAATTATGAATAAAATACATATAAATTTAAAAGCAAGAAACAGCTCAAGGGTTAGAAATACTTTTGCAACCCATTGTATGATGGTGATGGCAGAAGTGCCAGGAATAGTTCAATTTAACTATGTAAGAACAGAGATGTTTTATTTATATTTGCTTTCCCAACCCCATTCTGTTTTTTCCTTTTAAAAAGAGATTGTTAGTAAACATTCAAGGGGGTTAAACCCTTTCCTTTCCTGATTTCTACAGCATTTTTGAAAATGAGTAACACAATATTTTGAGCAAATTAACAATTGAGATAAATAAACCCCTACTATGTCAATTGTCTCTCTGGATTGTGTTGAAAAATGCCCTTTTTTTTCTGGAAATTAGTGGTGGTTGAAATTATGGACTAATTGATTCCCGATTGTATTTTGATTTGGTTGTAGTTGCAACCATCAAAAGAATTATGAATTTTATCAAAGAAAAAAAAGCTCAAATCCTGAAAGAGGTCCCGATAGTTTCTTGTTCCCGATTGAAATGTATGAATAAGAATCAAAAATTAAAAAATTTAGGCCAAAGCATAATATTCATCTGTTGGAGTGATAAAAAAATGAAAAAAAGGCCCCTTTTTAAAAAACCATGTGGGTTTTGGTAAAATTTTTTAATGGTCCCATACAATCTAAAATTACATTCGTGTAATATGCACAAGATTTATGTTGTAAAATCTATTTATGGTTTTTTGTCACCCCGAAAAGGTAAACCATTTTTATAAAAGATAATAAATTTCAAAAAATTGTAGTATCATATACTTTGTGTTTGTACTGCTATTCCGTTCTCCCCCATAAAAATTGCCCCCAAAAGACATATATATATATATATTAAAATTTTATTATTTTATATATATATATTTTTTTATTTATATATTTTATTGTATATAAATTTGTCTTGGGCAAATAACGGGGGGTGCTTGAATACTGAAAGATATTTTTTTTTTTTTAAAACAATTTTTTTTTATTTTCATGTTACAAAAAAAGGGTTGCAGTCAGAAAAAAAAGAAAGTTTATCTAACACACTAACACCATGAACTGTATTGCATTTTTACATAAAGAACACAAAATAACAATCAGATTGTCCATTTGTCCCAAATTATAGCATGACCTAGGCGGGCGTTTCCCAAGATGTGATGAAAGATTTTTTTATCAATTAAATAAATTTAAGTTCATGTAAAAACTGAGTTTTAATGGTTTTTAAATTTTTTTAAATAATTTCACATAAATTTTGATTTTAATAATGTAACAAAAAAAAATAATAAAAGTTCCCTGTAATAATTTTCAGTTTTGTCTCCTTTTT
Organism: Phyllomedusa bahiana; assembly: GCA_025379985.1. NCBI lineage: Eukaryota > Metazoa > Chordata > Amphibia > Anura > Hylidae > Phyllomedusa > Phyllomedusa bahiana. The sequence goes on along the minus strand of JAODAL010070588.1, from coordinate 8,636 downwards.
TCCAGGGTGTGGATCCCCTGCTGTGGTGGTGCCCATTGGGAATATTTTTTGGGGTTCTATAATTGCCCTTTCGTTTGTTGTGTTGAAATAGTCTGTATAATTTTGTAATAAAAAAAAACATTATAACCCGTGATCTTGGATGAGTCAACCTGAAAAAAATATGAAAAAAAGGGCCCCGAGATCCCTTCCCTGCCCCTGTAGAAAAGGAAAAAAAATGAACACATAATATTTACCCCCCCCCTGTAATTTGTGTGCTTGGTTGTACCCCCCAGAAACATTTGCCCCGGGAAGGGACGTTTCGGCACGGTCCTGGTACATAGGTAAAAGGGAAAGGCCCCAGGTGTTAGGTAGACCCCCGTTAGGTTTTTGGGTCCCCAGGTGATTAGTAGGCCCAAGGAAGGGAGTTGGTAGGCCCGGTTTGGGAGGGTTTTTATGCCCCCGGAGGGGAGGTTGGCGGGGCCCCGGGGGCAGGTTGGGAGGATGGAAAATAGGTTGGGAGGCCCAAGTAGGTTGGAAAACCCCAGGTATATAGGGTGGGGGCCGAGTTAAATGGTACATCTTTGGCCCCTTTTTTCTAGGGGGTGGGTGTAGGCCCCAGTTTTTTAGGTTAAAAAGGTGTCAGGTGGGTAAAACATGCCCCCAGTTAGGTGATGATGGTCGGTGATCGGTGGGCCCCTTGGCAGTAGGTACATGGCCTAGTAGGTAGGGATATCCAATTAGTAAAAAAGAAAAAAAAAAAAATCCCCCTTTTCCTGCGAGTATAAGCCCGCTTCTCAAGTGCAGCTGGAATAGGCAGTGTATGATGGACTTCTTTGTGCTGCCTATTCGGATCAAGGTGACGCCTGGTGTCCAAAGGGCCTTAAGGCCCTTTACTAGGCCGAATACGGGGCAGGACATGATGGGGCATGCTCCTAAAGGCTTTAACTGTTTCCGCACCCCAAAGGACGCCACAAACAGTTACTTAGGTCAGCGCCCCGGGGTTAAGGCTATCTGCCCTCATCCCGGACCTGCCTCTGAATGCTAGGGACAGATGACCGGGCCCGTTTCAGAAGGATGTCCCGGCCGGATACTTGAAAAAAACCAATTGAAAATTGCTTTGAACCCACAATTGGAAAATAGGTTTCACCCATGTCAATTATTCTCAGTTAAAAAATTTTTTGAAAAGGCCTCGGGGGTTTGTTAGCAAGCGTTGTGTCAACCCATCATGAAATAAGGAACCACCAGGCAGTCAGGAATAAAGTTCTGCAAAGTGTATTGTATGTTGGTTTTTAAAAAAAAAAGCCCAGTTTGAACATCTCGTGGAGCATGTTAATTTCCATCATAAAAATGAAGGAGTATGGCACAATGTAATCCCAAGACAGGGCCCGGCCACCAAAACTGACAACCAGAAGGGAGAGCAAAATTAGAAAGCAGTAAATAGGCCCAGGGTCGCTCTGGAGGAGTTTGCGGGATCCCAGTTTTTGAATATGTATTCTAAAATGAATATGCTTTGATTTAAACCTTCCCATTGTATTTTGGCTATTGTATAGGGTTTTTTTTCTGCTAGAAGTAAACCTCCCCGTCAAAGTTTTTTGCCCCTTTTAAAAGGGTTTTTCTCCGGTTCCCCTGTTTTAGCTCCATCCATCTTTCCTAACTGTGGCGCTTTTAGGTCCCGATGGAGAACGGTCAGTGGTGCTAAAAATTTTGGGGGACTTTTTTTTTTAAAACCTAACCCTGAAATACTTTTGCCACAACTTTATTCCAGAGCTTTTGGTGTGTTCCTTGGCTTTTTGATGCTTTTCCCTTTCACCGGTTCTCTAGGCTGTTAAAATATTTTTAAAATGCGCCCAAAAATTTTGAGGGATTTTAACTTGCTGTATGTTTTTTTTGGCGCAGTTTTGTGCAAAAACCCTCATTTGGGTTTTTGATTTGTGGTCTGTTACAGATTTAGGGGCTCGGCCTGCCTTGGTAGCTTATTTTGAGACCAAGAAAATGGACCCCTGAGATAGGCGTTCAAGACAAAACCCCAGCGGTTTTTTAAAACGTTTAAAAAAAATCCATACGTGTAGACTAAGCACAGTTTTTTTATTGCTGTCTTAAAGCACAGTTTACCTGGGTTTTTTTGGCAGATTCTAAATACTGAATTGCCAAAAAAATACGACAATATTACCGTACTGTGTGACTGCCAAACAAACCTTTGAGGCCCTTCTACGCGCTGTAGTTTTTATGAGGGGGAAATTTAACAGATGTTCTCTATAAAATTTGGTATTCTAAAAGGGGAATTTGGTCACAGGATCTCATTTAGAGGGGGTGAATAATATGCCCGCCCCTCTTTTCGTTTTTTAATGTGCAAAAAAATTTTAAAAAACACATATAAATTTTTTTACAGTTTTCTAATTTGTTGCTATTTGTGTTGCTCTTCACAAAAAAATCAATAAAATAATTTAGGTTTTTGGTTGTAATGTTTAAATAAGGGCAACAGTTTAAGGGGTATGAAATACCTTTGAACCCACTTTATATAGTTTTATTTCTGTTACCTTTTTGAAAAAAGGGTTTTTTATTTTTATATTTATTTACTTCACTGAACACAAAAACAATTGCCAACATTTTAAGAACTTTTAAACCTATAAATAAAAGTAGGGTTAAAAATATAATTTGGATTACAAATTTCAGTTTTACCAAATTACTTGTGCAAAAATGAATACACCCCACTTAAAAAATAAAATTTAGTATTTTGTATGCCATGATTTTCGGACGCGCAAGTTTTAGGCATGGGATAAAAAGTTGGTGAAAATTGAAATCTGTATGTCAGGAAAAGCCCGCCCCATCGAGGTTAGGCCCTGATTGGGGGTGTATCGTGAGTTGCGCCCCTCTTGGGGTACGAAGGTCGCCGGATACGGTTTCTGGTTATCCTGTCCACAGGGCATAGGAAAACCGGGGAGTGGAAGGATACCCATTCCCCACACCTTGAATGGCTGGGAGAGATCTGTTTCCCACACCGTGAAAAGAACTTGCCGCCAAGTGTTCCCACGTCCTTTTTGGCTATAAGCCCGGTCTGTTACGGGTTTAAAAGCAGGTGGGAAACCTGCCTTGAGTGTTATTTTAGGCCCGAGAAAAATGGATCCCTGGGATAGGGTTAAGACAACAGCCCAGCTGGATTAAAGTTTAAGTTTCAATCGCCTTGTGAGCAAAGGAAAAACAAAAATTAAAAAGGGGTATAATTTCAGTATTGGGTCAAAGGGCAAATTGGATTTTGGTTCAAAAAAGGGGGCAAGTTTTCTTTTTACTTAGGTTGGCCTTGTGTGAATACAAAGGGATGAATGCGCCTGTGTTTGGCGTCCAGTTGTAGCGTTCTCCCCTTTCCCAATGGGGACGCCCTGGGCCCCGTTGGGTTTCGACTTATAATTACGGGGCTTTCCCTTTTCGACCTCGTACCCCCTTCACGCCCCCGGGCGGTTAAATCTCCCCCCTCCCCGGGGTGCTGTTTTTTACTTCAGACACAATTCGTTTATGAAAGGAGGGAAAAGGGGGGAAAAAGCAGCGGTACCCGCGGGATCAAAAAAACCCGGATTGCTGCTTGTTTTGTAAGTTCGTGCCTTTCCTGTGTGCTCCCACAAAATCAGGGTGACAGCATGCATGTGGGAAGTTCATATTTAAAAATAAAAAATGGGTGTGCCCGTGCATACGTTATTCTATAATTCCCTTTAAAATCCCAACTCCCCTTGTGGGCCCTCCCTTTTTCTTTGTCTGGGAGGAGCGGAAGGTGCTAACGAAATGAAATTTTAGAATCCTTTTGAGGTCAGTCTCCCTGCTGGCTTTGTGTCCTATAGATGGAGCATTTGTTTGAGTGCTTCCTCAGTGAAATGTGTTGAACAGTGGGGAGCTAGGTGAAGTCTTGAAATCCTGCAATAACTGAATTTGAAGTTACCACAGTTGGGGGTGGGGGAGTGACTTTTGCCATTTTCCTCGCACTGTATTTTTCCATTCTTCAAGAACACCCTTTATAGTCTGGATGCTGGATGTAATGTAATGCTCAACTGGTCTCTTCAGAATTCCCTGTAGGGGATCAATTGGGTTCAGATGAGAAGACATAACTGCCCACTGAATTACTTTCACCATTTTTTTAAAGACATACAACAGTGGCCTTGGATTTGTGTTTCGGATTATTATTGTGCTAGAAAACCAACGGAGTGATGGTAGCATATTCTCTTTTACTATAGAGCAGTATTTGTAATGTACAGATATTGTACATTAATATACCTTCCCGACATCTGCAGCACTCATGCAGCCTCGCATAAGGACTCTTCCTCCACCAGGCACTATAGGCACAAGGCATTTTTTTATTTTCACCTTTGTGACACCACACAGTCTTGAAACCATCAGTTCTAAAAACAATTATCTTGGCCTCATCGCCTCAGAGTATCGAGTCCCAGTGCAGTTGAAAGCAGAAGTTTACATACACTATATAACAATACACATATGCATGTTTTTCTCACTATCTGACATGAAATTAAAATAATACTTACCTATTTTAGGTCAATTAGGATTACCAAAATCAAAAGACCTTGTGAAGATGCTGGTGGAAGCTGGTAAGATTGTGTCATTAACCACGGTGAAATGAGTACTATATCAACATGGGCTAAAAGGCCACTCTGCCTGGAAGAAGCCATTACTCCAAAGGGTACATATAAAAGCCAGATTAATGTTCACAAATGCACACAGGAACAAAGACCTACATTTTTGCAGACATGTCCTGTGGTCAAACGAAACTAAAAATGAACTGTTTTGCCATAATGACCCTTGTTACATTTGGAGGAAAAAGGCAGAAGCTTGGAAGCTTAAGAACACCATCCCAACTGTGAAACACAGGGGTGGCAGCATCACGTTATGGGGTTGTTTTGCTGCAGGAGGGACTAGTGTACTTTGCAAAATAAAAGATCTGAGGAAAAAAAGGGATTTTTGGGGAAATCCCTGAAGAAATCTAAGCTTCACCCGGGAAATTTAAAGGTTTGGGGGGGATTGGGTTTCTTTTATGGACAATAAACCGAAACCCTACTGTCGGGAGGGGTTAAAAAATTTTGTTTAAGGATAACTGAGTAAATTTTTTTAGAGGGGGCCTTGACAAAAGCCCTGTTTTTAAATTTCTATTGAATTAATGGGCAAGATAAAAAAGGGCGATGAGAGCAGGTTTGACCTAAAACATGGCTCGGTTTACACCAGTTCGTCAGGGAATGGCCCAAAAATTTCTTTTACAAAAAATTTTGTGGGGAAATTTGGAAAAGATATAAAAGTGTTTGACCAAGTCTTATTTTTTTAAAGGGGCAATGCTACCAAATATAAAAAAATTTGTATGTTTTTTTTTTTTGTTTTTGTGAAAGTAAAAAAAATGATTTAAAAAAATTCTCTCTCTAAATTATTTGCTTTTGGAAAAATACAAATCTTTTTGGGTTTAACCCTAATTGCCCTAAAACGGAAAAGGTTTTCCTTGTTTTTATGTCACATAGTGAGAAAAAATGTTATGGGTCTTTTTATAAGTGTATTGAATTTGGTTTCAATATATTTAAAAAATGGTTGGCACTCGTTGTTTTAAGTTAAAAAATCAGCTGCATTTATTTTTTATTTTTAAAAACCCACGAGTGCCAGTCCATCACTGGGGGGAAATGTTCAGCAAAATTTCCTTTTGTTATTTCTTAAAGTGCCCAAATTTTTACGTGAAGCTTTTGCACTTCTCCATGCACGTGTTTTCTTAAACAGCCCCTTTCGCATTTAGGGAGTCAAAAGACATTCTAAAACAAATTTGCTGCTGAATACTTAAATTTTTTAAATTTGTCTTAAAAATAAAATTTTAAATTTTAAATTTAGTGGAGGTGTGTACAGCAATTCTGGCTACGGGTGGGGGTTTAGGTTCCTTTTTGTTTGTTCCCCCCCCTTTTTTTCTTTTTGTTCTCTGTTCCTTTTGGATAAAAATTTTAAAAAAAGCTAAACAATATAGTGTATGGGAAGAAGAAAACCCTATGAGTCCCGGGGCCTTTCGAAATTTCCCGGGGGACTAGCGATTTGGGAACGTAGTACAACCGGGTTTTAATGTTCCCCTGTCGGACTGAGGGCACCCAATTTTAGCTTCCCCTGTTATGGTAGCCATGTTACTTTCTTGTTTACATAAAAAAATATTTTTTTGGGCCCAAAAATTGTCCCAAATTTTTATGTTTGTAAAAGTGTTTTCAATAAAAACAAATTAAAAAAAAAAAATATTTATTGGGAGAAAGATTGTTTTTTTGGGTACAACTTTATACCTTCATTTATTTCTATAAATTCTTTCCCTGATTGTGACCCTGTATTGGAGCTGTATTAATCCTTTTTGCACGCTTGCACGAAGCATGTTTAAAGGGGTTTAAAAAAAGTGCTTTTTGTTTGTCAGCACAAGAGGAAAATTTTTTTAGGATTTTTCCGGTAAAAAAAGAACGTAGTTTGCATAAAAATTAAAAAATTTAAATTTTTTCTTTTTTGTTTACCCGAATAAATAAACAGGAAGCATCCCTTTTATTTATTTGCTTCGCCATTAAAGCTTTAAGGTTTAATGTAATCGCCCAAACCCCATGATTCAAGGGATTCAGAAAATAAAAATTTTGAAATTTAAAGGCAAATTTGGGGTTGTCCCTTTTTGAATTTTCCATGGTACATCTCTCCAGCTTTTTGTCTCCTTTGGAAAAGGGAAAATTCCAAATTTTTATTTTCTCTGTTTTCTCAGTCGAACACATATTTAAATTTTACTTTCAAGCTTAATTTTATTGGATTTGTTTAGACAGGTTATGTTGAAACCTCTCCCCTTAAATTTTTAAATTTTTCAAAACAAGTGGCGCATTATTTTTACAATTTGGCTACGAGTTTATCGGTGGTTTGATGCAGTGGTTTCAATTAATTTTATTTTAAGGGGCAGTTACAGTTTTTTTTGATCTAAAACCCCCTTTTTCCCCCCTGCACTTGATGGCCTTTTGCTTTTTTGCATAAAAAAAATTTATTCTTGTAGAAAACTAAAAAAGAAAGGCTTGGGGAAAAAATTTTGTGGAAAGGGGTATTCTCCTTTTTTTTTTCCAATTTTAAAAAAAAATTTGGGGGTTTTTGAAGAGAACCAAATTTTAGCATCATCTTCCCTACAGCTTTCCCGACTATAAAGGATGTTGTTCCTTGGAAAAATGAAAAAATATGTTTTCAATATGTCTTATATATGCGTTTTTACATGTTCCTTTTTGTGCACTTAAAAGTATGTTTATACAAATGTGTAACAAAATTTTTTGGATTGTTTTTTAGATAAGTGATAGATAGATTGATAAAGATTAATGATTTATAAAATAGATAGATAGATAGAAAATGTAGATTTGATTGATAGATAGATAGATAGTAGTTGTTTTGGTAATGGAAAATATGTTGGGAATATGTCATCCCCTTGTTTAACCCTTTCCTTGAAGACTTGCTGTTTTTTAATTTTTTTTTAAAAAAAATGCTGGTCATTTTCAAAAATTTGATGTTGGAGTTTTTTTTAAAGTCTGGTGTATTCATTTTTTTCATCAAATACTTTTAATGCATGGTGGTTTGGTGGACATCTTTTTTTCTATTTTGCGTATATTTGTTCCTTGTGTGCCCCTTAAATGTTAATATAAATTTGTAACAATATGTGTATTGATAGAAAAATGATGGGAAAATTTATAGATAGAAGATAGATAAAATAGATAGACAGATGTTTTGTTTGATAGATTTGGTATAAAAGATAGGTTTTAAAATTTAAAAGGGTTTAAAATGTTTTAAAAATAGGAAAAAAAAACTTTTACGGGGCCCCAAAAAAAAAACACAAAAAATGATTGGGAAAAAGCCCAAAAAAAAAAAAACAAAAGATTTAAAAAAATGTTGAACGGGTTTTTTGAGGGAATTTTTTCCGCATATTTCAAGGGGGTATTGCGCTTAAATTTTTCAAGTTTTAAAAACCCGCAATTACGGTATTCCATAGCTTAAAGAGAACTATGGATTAACGGTCCCCCCGCCCTACAATACGATCCCGTACGTATTTGGGCGGGTGGGTGGAAAAGTGACATGTCAATTATTTGCGGCGATTTTTGCACCGCCCGTTTTTGCAAAGCCCTTTGGGGGCCCGGGACCGGCCAAAAATCCCCCTACCCCCCTCGCCCGCGTTGGGGTACAAGGTCAGCGCGGGGGCTCCTTTAAACACAGGATGTATTTTCGCCATTTTTGTACGGGGCGGCAAAACCGTGTGAACGTACCCAATTTTTAAAAAGCATTTTATACTGTACACAAGTTTCTCAATTAATATATTTAAAATGTTAAAAAAAGAACAGGATGAGGGCAGTTCCAAAAATGTTTTCCAACCAAATTTAAGGGGGAAAATGAGCTTTTAAAAACTGAACTGTGGTGCAAAAGAAGAAGTTGACTTTTTTGAGTCTCCCTTCATTAAATTTGCTTTTTAAAAAGGGAAAAAAAAAAGTAAATAAAGACTATTTCCAAAAATATTTTCTGTTTTGATTTTGCTTCTCTTTTAGAGTTTTGGCAGTTTTTTCTTCTTCTGTTGCGCAGTTTCCCTTGTGCTCTCTCCTGTTAATAATACTCCCCGCTTGGGTTTTTAAAGGGGTTTTTTCCACGATTAAATT
>JAODAL010070587.1:0-15870 GCA_025379985.1 Phyllomedusa bahiana | reverse complement strand
TCAAGGTCATAAAGTGATGGTATGTCCTAAAAATATTCCATCGCTTTATAACATGTTAATAATCCCTTAAGATGCTGGAAGAATCAGTAATGTGCCCAAACCTTTTAGCACAGGTAAAAATATCCTCATGAGTATATCAACTATTTTAAGAAAATGTGCCAGTGCTGCCTATAGCAACTAATCAGAAAAACGCTTAATTTTAAAATACTTTGAAATAATCTAAGAATGGATTGGTATATTGCTATAGGTAATGCTGCACCTTTTTGTTAGAATATTTTTATTTATAAGACCTATTTGTTAGTAACATGGGATTCTTCTTCAACTTGTTTTAACACACAGCATTTCTTGAAAAAAAACTACTGCAATTTCTTGTATGCAGATCTTTGAGCATAAGTGCTTCCTGTTATATGTTCCATATCTTTTGAAATCTCTACTGGCTTTGGCTCCAAAAACTAAGTGCAAGATTTCCACAAAAAATAATGACCAATTATTTAAATTGTGTTTTTATGTTAAACATATTTTTGTATGAATTTTCACTGGTTATTTCTAAAAATATCCTGATACCCTAATAATAGCCTGACACTATTCTGTAGATATCACTTTTTAGCAGTCTCCTCGTTATCATCAAAGGAATGATTACAATGAAAGGTGACACAGTTTTATAATATTTACAGTAGATGATTAATACAGCTAACTTTCTTCCCCCTCCCTGCACTGTGACTTTTTCTCAGCTTACAGAGCATGCCCACAATGCACTCCCATAAAAGTCAATGAGTCAGCTCCTGTTCCCAGGTCTCTATAGTTCATGTGGCTTCAGTGACTGCTATGAAAAGCAGTGCAAACAAGATGCCCTCCTGCAGAATCATACATAAATAACAGAGTTATAAAAATTAAAATTAAACAGCTGGGACGAAAAGAATATGCATCGGCATTTGGTGTTAATTAGCTAAAAAAATTGGTGATAGATTCCCTTTTAGGTATATGAATTGTGAAATATGGAGGTCATAGACCCTATTTAGAGCATTTTAACATGGATTGTTTGTTTTTTTTTGTCACTATTTTTTTAATGTATCCTTCACTACTTTTCTGGTAATTATGTCCCCTTTATTAAAACATTTAAAAGTAACAGTTGCCCAAAATTTTAGGATGTCTCTTAATTTTATTAAAAAGGATAAGAAAAGTGAGTGGGTTTGCTTAAAACAGATTAATAGATTTACCATAACATCGCAAAAATGGACATCATATATGATGAAAATCTTCTGCTCATAGCAACTGTACATGTTCTGGTACACAAAGACAACTCAAAGATGGTTAATATTCAGCGTATTAGGCCATGTTCACACTGCTTAAAATGGGCCGTATTTCGGTCCGTAATTACGCACCGGATTGCGCCAGTTACGGGCCGAAAACGGCCCATTCATTACGGTAATTCACAGTTCTCATAGAGAACTATGGATTACGTCTCCTCTCCCCGCCCGGCGACGCCGCCGTGCGGGGATAAAATTCACTTGTCACTTTCTAGCGGCGTATACGCACCGCTAACAGTGTTTGTCTATGGGCCGGCGAAGTGCCGGCCCCCCGCTCCCTCCCCCGCTCCCGCACCGCCCCCGACCACACGGCGTAATTGCGGGGCGAAATTACGCCCCGCAGTTAAGCCGTGTGAACCTAGCCTTAAAGGGAATGTGTCATCAGAAAATGCCCTATTATTTAAGAATTTTTGGTTCTGATTTTTAATTTACGACATCACTATCGATATTTTTGTTTTAAAAATCTTGAAATCCTGCAGTTTTCACTTTGGCCACCAGGCTTACTAATTTTCTGACATTTTCTGTTCTGTAGAGTAAACTTTTTATCAGTCTCCTCATTATCAGCGCAGACAAGATTGCACTGAAAGGTTTCACCAATGTGTATAGATAACACAGGATTCACCATTCAAAATAGGAGATAGTCGCAACTCCCCCTGTACCCTCTACACAATAATTTCTTCCCAGGTCATAGAGCAAACTCTCTTGTAGAAGCCAATGGGCCTGCTCCTGTTCATACCTTCCTATGTCCATGAAACTCCTGTAAAGCATCTCTCTAAATGCTGTTAAAAATAGCTCAGGCAAGATGGCTGCCCCAATAATCATATACAGACAACAGAATTAAGGGTGACATGTATGAATTCGAATGCGTACTTTTTTTTTACTTGGCGCTGACACCAGAGTTCTAAATAGATATAGAAGAGTGTAGAATATGACAGTATGAAGATTTTTGGCGCATTAAATAGAGCTTAGTGCGCCAAGTTTGGCGTATTACACTCTATGCCTATACAAAGTTTGGCGCATTAAGCTCTATGTAATGCGCCAAAAATCTGTCGTATTCTACACTCTTCTATATCTATTTAGAACTCTGGTGTCAGCGCCAAGTAAAAAAAAAGTACGCATTCGAATTCATACATGTCGCCCTCTTAATGTTTCAATGCTTGGATTATGAGATTCTGAGAGTGTAGAATACGACAGATTTTTGGCGCATTACATAGAGCTGAATGCGCCAAGTTTGGCGCATTATACTCTATGCCCATAAAAAGTTTGGCGCATTAAGCTCTATGTAATGCGCCAAAAATCTTCACACTGTCGAATTCTACACTCTTCTATATCTATTTAGAACTGGAGTGTCGGCGCCAAGTAAAAAAAAAAGTACGCATTCGAATTCATACATGTCGCCCTAAATCTCTAGAGTCATTAATTAAAATGGTTAAAAAGAACAGAATATATATCAGTATCTTTTTTTAATTAGAAAATAAATGGTGAGAGATTCCATTTAAAATACATTTGGCATGTTTTACAATAAATTTGGCATGTTTTACTACAGAGTGCCTTAGATTAAGATCAATGTTTGAGACACTGGTCAAAGTAAATTTCCACAGTAATGCATCTGTGCTGAAGCTCATACATTGATTCAATCAGTTACACTGGTCACATTATGCCACATTGTCATTAGATTTTACTTCTCTAGTAGTCTGGAGTCAATTAATTACTGACATATTACCCCTTAATATTACTTTTAATCAGCTTAAAGATCTTTTTTGGATTTTACCGGTTGTGTGTTATTTTCTTTTCATTCAGTAAACTAATATTATTCCTATTTTCTTTTTCTCCCTGTATTACTGTGGACTTGATTTATTATAACAGAAACCGGGACACGAGACACAGGTAAGTGAATCACCAGTGCAGTCATTTGTAACTATTGATTTCCAATAAGAAAAAAAAACATTCAACGGATGCAATATATTACTAACCTGGTCAAGAATAGAATAAATGTGTACATGAGCAGTATTCAAGACACAAAGGGATTCATTTAATTCCATTTTATTATCTGGCGCTATGTATGAGATTAAGCCATCAAGTTTGTTTCTATCAATCAATCATTTATATAATGTGTCTTTCAACAACATTACATTAAGAATTAGCTCAGGTTCCATTGAAGTATACAACATTCAGGCTCTGTTCACATTATTTTTATGGCATGCAGTCAGCGTACACATTTCAACATATGTCTCAGGTATAACAACATATACAGGTTAAACGAATGCTAAATAGACATCCTTTTAGCATATGTCTGGCCTGTAGAACGGTGCTTATATATAGGAAAAATAGGAGCTCAAACTTCATGTAAACAATTGTATGTACTTACTAGAAATTTTAAATTAAAAACATAGGGTGACATGTATGAATTCGAATGCGTATTTTTTTTTACTTGGCGCCGACAACCCAGTTCTAAATAGATATAGAAGAGTGTAGAATACGACAGTATGAAGATTTTTGGTGCATTACATAGAGCTTAATGCGCCAAACTTCTCTCAAAGTTTGGAGCATTAAACTCTATGCCCAAAGTTTGGCGCATTAAGCTTTACGCCATGCACCAAACTTTGTATGGGCATAGAGTGTAATGTGCCGAACTTTGAGAGACATATGAAGGAAGGCGCTTCAAAGTGAATTATTGTATTCATTATATTCAGTGTATAATGCACCTGAATGTATGAAAGTAGATTTTTTTCGATTAAAAATGGTGTCTAAAGTTCATCGCGCCTCGTCTGTATGTTTGCCGCATAATGACACTTTGGCGCATTAGTAATGCGGCAAACATGTATATATGCTATAGATAGGCTGGAAATAAAAGAAAAATCATTAGAATAGCATGTCAGTGAATAGAAACTATGCTACTGATCTTAATTGGTGGACCACAGGTCCCAGCCAGACCTGTGGTGTTCCGACTCTTGCTGTATGTAGAATAAAGGCTCAGAGCAGCAAAAATAAATTTCAAATTTAATGTAGTAAAAATATAAAAAAAATCTGAACACCATCAGTGGGTTATTTAATGTAAAATTAGTTTTAGATTCTATGAATTTTAAATACATTTTATAGGAGATATTTTTATATTTTTGGGATATTATATATGTTTATATTATTTTTGTATGATAACATTTTTTATTAAATATATATAATTTAATTTTATATAGTTTGATAATTATAAATTACTTTTTATTATTATACTGGTGTAAGTTTAGAAATAAGGGACATTTTGAAGTGTATTTTTGCTGCTCTCACCCTTTATTCAACATACAGCAAGAGCCAGCACAGCACAGGTATTGCTGGGATCAATGGTCCACCAAGCAAGATCACTACCATTGTTTCTATTCACTGACATGCTATACTAATTACTTTTCTTTTATTTCCTCCCTATCTATAGCCTTTACACATGTTTGGCACATTACATAGAGCTTAATGTGCCAAACTTTGTATGGGCATAGAGTGTAATGCGCAGAACTTTGACAGATATATACTGTTGTATTCTACACTCTTCTCTATTTATTTAGAACTGGGTTGTCGGCTCCAAGTAAAAAAATAAATAAATACGCATTCGAATTCATACATGTTGCCCATAATTTTTTTTTTGTAGGGTATATCCAGCAACAAAAAATATTGTGCAAGGGAGTAAGGCTGGGTAAAAAAAAATAATAATTAGTTACTGGTCCCCTGCCGCTCCAGAGCTCCTTGGTGATCTGTTGCTTTCGACTTTCAGGTTTTCCTCCTGACACAAAGGAGAGGCTCTGACTCCATTAAAAGTGAATGGAGTGCGAGCATTTTCTGTGTGTCACACGAGAACCTAGAAATCAAAAATCGCCGTGGAGCTCTGGAGTGGCAGTTACCTGTAGGTAAGTATAACTTTTTATTTTTTTACCTACCCTGGTCCCAATAAATAATAACATTTACTTGTTGGCAGTTCCTTTAATGACAGCTTCAGGTCCACAAATTTAAACAAATAACTATTTTCTCCATGTAACCACTGTCCATAGATGTTGAAAACCTTTGTGTTTTAGTAGCTGACTTATATGCCTAGCCTAGCGTTGAGGTGGTTATCTGGCTATGATCATCTAGTTTAATAGCCAGTAGGATGCGTTCGGATTTTACGACCAGTATTTTGGGTTTTTTTGGCACGTAGGGGGATGTCTTTTGTCTGCAGTTGCGGATTAAAGCCACCCCCCTTTGCCCCCACATGTTTATGTTCTGCCCAAAAAACGGGAGGAGGAATGAACATGTTCTAAGTTTTTCGTTATGCCGGCGGTGTCAAAAATAATTTTTTTTAAATCAAATGTAAAAGATTGACAATCGCATTACAGACCGTTTTCAAATCTGAAAACTGTCTTTAAAGCTGACTGAAAACCCTTGCCATGGGGACAAGCCCTTACTGATCAACCAGTGTCCTTCTCTAAAAAAAAAAAAAATGGTGTAAAGTGCATCCTACAATGTTTTACAGATGTTTTGTGTTGTAACCATTTGGATAAATAATAGATACTTAAGGGTGTTAGCTAAAAGTAGCCACACATTGCTTACTTTGACAGGTGACCTTTTGGTTTGTTGTTATTAACCGCATGTTCTACTTGCATATTTTTTTTGTTTTCATATGTAATAAAAATGTAAACCCGAGGATGGAGTAATGACTAAATACACTGAACAGTTAATGACCCCTTTCTTACTGCTAGCAAAGCAGACACCATAATTGAAAGTAAGCAATTTCCATGACAACATCTATCAATGCTTTAGAATTGAACACTGAAATCTCTGTTTTCAATCCAAATTTCAGTCTTCAATTGCAGTGTCTCTGCAAAAACAGTTTGTAGACATTAGTGAAACATTCTAAATATAGAATAGTTCATAGAGCTGTTATAGTATTTGCCTGTAAGACCTTAATCAGTTGTAATTGTTTTTTAAGCCTTTGTTAAGATCTAGCTATGGACACTTCAAAGTAGACCTCTCACCATTTTCACCTCTATCATACAAAGAGAGAATAGAACAATCCTTTAAAAAGGTTCTCCACTTCTACTTTTGGAAGAGTGGCTGGACAATAAGCTGATCAAAAATCGTCCCCTGGTTGTTCCCCCTTGCAGTCACCTCTAATCTGGTGGAAATCTGGCAGTGATTTCCTGAACCAGAGGAAATATTTAGCATTACATAGTGCCCATTCAAATCAATGATTTGTCCAATGTTGTGTAATGCAGGACACAACAGGTTCTCAAGGCTAAGAGACATTGTTTGATAAAGCTCTTCATTATGACAAACATATAACAAACCTGAACTGAGTTTATACTGGTATTAACTTAAAAAGAAATATAATAATGCATTTTGTAAAGTAATAGCAGATGTATTTCAATTGTCAGCAAACATGAATGTTCTCCTTAGCTAATCATGACAAATAAGCAACCCTACCTATGACTCTGGCTGACCAAAGTTGCCGCGTCAGTCAGCACATTTTATATATTAAGTAGTAAAGTTTTTTAGGTCAGTAAGCACAACTTCAAAATGAGTTTTTTAAATAATTTGCATAAAAAGCTATCAATTATCCTGTCTTCATTTCATAAGGAAAGTACTCACATTTCATAAGGAAAGTAGTCACACATTCTCTGTTGCATAGTAAAAGGGTATAGAATATGGGGATCATAAATGAATTATGCAGCGTTATGACAAAAACAGTAAACCACCATTTTCTCTTTTTCAGTACTAGTCCAGCTCATAAATATTACTTGGCAGTGGATCCCTCCTCAGAATCTTTGTACTTGTCGGATACTAATACAAGAAAAGTCTACAGAGTGAAATTTCTTTCAGATGTTAAGGAGCTGTCCAAAAATTTTGAAGTCATAGCTGGGACTGGCGATCAATGTCTCCCATTTGACCAAAGCCACTGTGGTGATGAGGAAAAAGCAAATGAAGCTTCACTTAACAGCCCAAGAGGTAAGCTGATAAAAAATATTTATGTTTGAATTTAGTAATGTGACAAATTAAAATAACTACTAATAATGATGAAAAAATGTTTTAAAGAGCTTTGTCATGAAGCAAAATTTCTGAGGATGGTATGTAGCTTGCTATGAGCCAACCTCAGTGAATATGGAGTTGACAATGCTTCTGCAGCTCTCCCCCATTCATGTCTATGTGTCTTCCAAGTATAGCCAAGCAGATTCAATTGACTATATATTGGCATAGGTAAAAAAAAAGAAAAAAAGTGCTTACCCCTCTGCTCTCGAAGCAACACAGTTCCTTGTGTAGCCTGGTCCTCTGCCCATCGGTCATGGCCAAAAACGAAAAACGTATTCAATAATCCAAGAAAGGGATGAGGTTTACAGGCTTATTGTTAATTTTAACATATGGAATAAAGCTTTATAAATTTTAGACACAGTGGCGAGCAATATACATCGGCACCACTCTAGTTTCCACGTTTACACATTTCAGGTCACATCCGCACCCTTGATCACAGCTAGGAAACACCTGCCACAGGTTCAATTCAAAACATATCTAAAACCAATCAGCAAGGAACATATATAGAAAGGGAAAACTAAAACATTCAGTTATCATATGCAGGTAATCTACAATTTATAGCATACAAAGTTTAATAAAAGTACATGAGATCGTTTGGATAGTTTAGTCCCCTGGGTCTCTGAGCTTCCGTTTCTAGTATCCAAAACGCCTCCCTACGATGGACTATATATATTAGGTCTCCTCCCCTTTTAATATTTTTTACTTTTTCTAACCCAAAGAAATGAAAATTATCCAAACTACTATTATGGTCATTAATAAAAAGAAAGGAGAGAACTGCGCAACAGCCATCTTCCCATTCTCTGAGGTTATGAGCAGACCTCAAGAAGGGATTTTACTTTATAGTAAAACCCCTTTAATATTTTCTCCATTAATTCTCCCATATGTAAACCATGTAGGTTTATTTAGACTCTTGAAAATGATAAATGAATTCTGTAGCTCAAAATACATCCTCATACCACCAATGTGTCTTTCTTCCCCTAAAAATCTGTCAGAGAAGTGGAAGGCCAAATTCTGGCATACATTAGGGTGTCACTTGCCATGCTTCTAATTAGGAAAAAAAAGTATAGCACTCAGTGGCGTAGCTATAGGGGTCGCAAAGGTCGCAGTTGCGACCGGGCCCCTGAGCTAGGGGGCCCGCAGGCCACCCTTGCCACACAGTGTATCCAGGGCCGTATTTGTAGATCGGCAGATGCAAAGACGGCAGGAGATGGGGACGGCACTTTAGAGAGCAAAATAGTTCTCTATTTTGCTCCTCTCCCTAAGCTTTTGCCGCCCGTTATCTGTCTGAAGGGCTGGCAGCAGCGGGGTAGGAGGGGGGGAGGATCTCCATGCTCCTGCCGCACCGGAGCAGCAGTAAGTATGTGTGCCCCGGCAGAGCTGTCTTCAGTAGCTCCTGTGAGGAGCTGAGAACATCGCCGTCGTCTATCTCCCTGCTCCGAGACAACGCAGCTACATAATATTATCAGCACACAGCTAATTGTCTGCTGATAAGAGCTGCTTCCCTGCAAAGGTCCAAGGCAGGGGAGTTCATGACCCCTGCAGCAGCGTCACCTATGGCCCCCAGCCCTTCCAAGAGCTGTGAGGAGGAAGAAGAGCACAGATGTGCAGATTCAGGCAGGTACAAGAGGAGCAAACAATGTGTAACTTGTATTCCCAGTGTAAGATTGTAAAGCTGCATGTGTGGATTCATAAGTAAATATTGAATTCATGTGTGCTGGTTTGTGTGTACACATAAAAGATTTGTAGTATGTGTATGTATATATATATATATATACACTCACCGGCCACTTTATTAGGTACACCTGTCCAACTGCTCGTTAACACTTAATTTCTAATCAGCCAATCACATGGCGGCAACTCAGTGCATTTAGGCATGTTGACATGGTCAAGACAATCTCCTGCAGTTCAAACCGAGCATCAGTATGGGGAAGAAAGGTGATTTGAGTGCCTTTGAACGTGGCATGGTTGTTGGTGCCAGAAGGGCTGGTCTGAGTATTTCAGAAACTGCTGATCTCCTGGGATTTTCACGCACAACCATCTCTAGGGTTTACAGAGAATGGTCCGAAAAAGAAAAAACATCCAGTGAGCGGCAGTCCTGTGGGCGGAAATGCCTTGTTGATGCCAGAGGTCAAAGGAGAATGGGCAGACTGGTTCGAGCTGATAGAAAGGCAACAGTGACTCAAATAGCCACCCGTTACAACCAAGGTAGGCAGAAGAGCATCTCTGAACGCACAGTACGGCGAACTTTGAGGCAGATGGGCTACAGCAGCAGAAGACCACACCGGGTGCCACTCCTTTCAGCTAAGAACAGGAAACTGAGGCTCCAATTTGCCCAAGATCATCGAAATTGGACAGTAGAAGATTGGAAAAACGTTGCCTGGTCTGATGAGTCTCGATTTCTGCTGCGACATTCGGGTGGTTGGGTCAGAATTTGGCGTCAACAACATGAAAGCATGGATCCATCCTGCCTTGTATCAACGGTTCAGGCTGGTGGTGGTGGTGTCATGGTGTGGGGAATATTTTCTTGGCACTCTTTGGGCCCCTTGGTACCAATTGAGCATCGTTGCAACACCTTGTGGAATCAATGCCACGAAGAATTGAGGCAGTTCTGAAGGCAAAAGGGGGTCCAACCCGTTACTAGCATGGTGTACCTAATAAAGTGGCCGGTGAGTGTATATACATACATACACACACACACACACACACACACACACACACACACACACACACAAACAACACACACACACACACACACACACACAACACACACACACACACACTTCAAATCCAAGCCCTATACACTTTTATGTGTACACACAAACCAGCACACATGACAGTATTAATCTTCAATATTCTGTAGTCCATATACTATTTCCCGTCTAGGGCTGCCCATACAGTGCAGATATCCAGACGGGTCACAGGTGACTCTGCAAGGACGTTCCTAGACGTTCTTGCAGATTTTGAAGCTGCAGCTGATTAGATCCCTCCGTTCCCTATTACTGTATACACAACATATAATAAACAATCTGTATACTGCTTTAAAATAAAAAGAAGGCAAAATAAAAAGTAAAAAAAAAACACCTGTTCAAATCTTTTAGCCCTCCTCCGATGACCTTAAAATTATGTTGTCTACAAAAAAGTCTAAGAGAAAACACAATTACAAAACTTATTTAATAATTTTTTTTTTTACTTTTTTCTTGACATGCTAAAAAAATAATAATGTTAACTTAATGAAAAACTAAGCCTTTTGGTACGACAAAAAGTTAACAGAATAACCCATACATAATAGACACGTACTGAAAAAAAACTAAAATGTAACTGGCAGGAATGGGGTAACCAGCCTTGTCAGGAAGTGGTTAAAGGGGTTGTCTCACTACATTGATTCGTCCTGTTTTCTTGGTTTCACTTTAAATTCAGGGGCAGTGTTTACTGGCTTCTACTAGGCTGCAGTAGAAGCCAGGTCTGTAGCTATAGTAACCAGTGCCGGCAGCTTAACAGGAGAGATCACACAGGTCCTTAGCTATATCGACCTGAGGAGCTGATGCAGTCCATACAAGAGGGGATATCTAGGAATAGGTAGGACACTGTTAATGGACACATATTACAAAGTGACTTGTTTTTGCAAGACCTTACACTGTATTAGGGTATGTTCAGACGACATATTCTCAGTCCATACTTCAGCATGTAACTGCGCTTTAATATGCCCGGAGGGGAGAAAGGAAACAGACACTTTGGCTGTATAACTTGGTTTTCTTTGGCCCCATTTGAAATGAATTTTCTTCTATGACAATCCCTTTAAATAGAAATAATTTTCTGCATCGCGCTGCACCACAGAGATCCGTCACATCAAGTCGGGAACCTGTTGTTGAAAAGTATTGACCAACAGACGATGTCTGGTGGTAGGGGGGCCCGAGCTGAAGTTTTGCACCTGGGCCCATGAGTCTCTAGCTACGCCCCTGATAGCACTGGAGGATGACATGTCACAAAACAACATTACTTAGCAATGTAGTGTTTTCAAGCCATTTACACATGCGCATTTTTGCTAAAGCCATTAGCTAAAATATAAATATCACTAGGCAACAACATGTTCCTTGTCCAATAAGGAGGAGTTCTTCCTCACCAATTTCAAGGATTGCACTAGTAGAAATGTGTATCAAATCATTTGCTCTAATTTTATAACCAGTTGAATTTTGTTGGTTTTCAGAAAAATTGTGATGCAGAAATGATCTCTTATGTTATGATCTAAAGCCTTCAGACGTGTCTGCCATTGCATATTTTCCATATAGAATAGAAAAGTATAACCTATGCATATATCACATAATTAGCCCATGTTTATATTGTGGATCTAAGTTGTTATTTTATATTTTTTTAAATAGGTTTTTGTTATAGAAGAATTAGTTAAATTTAATTATATCATATTAAAAACTTTTGTAATCTTGAAAAAGACATATGAACTTCCATACTCTTGTACTTATGTTTGTCCTTAATATCTAGTTAAATATTGTAGCAATTTGCAAAGCAATCTAAGACAGGCGATTACACAAAAATCACATTTTAATTAGACTTGTATAAACTTCTGAGCATAATTAACTATTCCCTGGTTATGCAGACGTGAGAAATATGTTCGTCAATATATCACAATCAAAGACAAGATAATTAATATTTATTTAGTGCTTGAAAACCATTCAACAAAATGTAAATTGAAGTTGTGAAATGAATAACTCTTTATGTGATGTATTTAACAAAGTGTAGAGCCTAGAATTCTGGAACAGATCCATGTAGTAGTCCTTCTGTATTAGGAGACAAACAGTGTTACATTCAGTGTTTCTCCTAGAGACAAGTTACCAGATTATTTACACCAAGATTATATTTTTAACCATCATTGTGTGTAGACGAAGCAGATCCAAACACTTATAGTAGCATCATTGTGGTAACACGATCTGCTTAAAAAGCAATCCAATTGTGTATCCTATCTGTAGTATAAGCCATTAATGTTTGATTGATTTGAGTTTGACCACTTGCCCACTCACTGCCCTTAGTTGTTTAACAAGGCATAGCAACTTATCTATATGCGCTGTTGTATCTGTAGAACTAGTCCAAATTACTTCAATGTACTATTTTCTGAAGACGACATTTGTATGTGAATGCAAATGTTCATGGTGCATTTTGTGTGACTTACCAAGTAGCCTTTTCCTGAAATGTAACATACATGTACTTCACAATATCAAGACAAGAGCGAGTGTAGAGCAGGCTTAGGACCGAATACATAGTGGGTACCAGATAATAGTTACAGACGGCACCCAAAATCAGTGACCAAGATTAAAGGGGTTTTGCCATGAAGCAAAATTGACATGGGAAGCTTACAAATGAAATAACAAACATTTTCACTATTCATTATTATTAAAAATTCTGCACTGTTTTTTTTTTTAACTGCTTCTTTAGTGATCCATTGTTTACAGCTCATCTCCAGGGGATACGACCAGGGCTGTGAGCTCCTCACTCCTGGTCACACATGCTCAGACATCACTTCTCCTCTCAGGAGCTACTGAGTGTTCAATCCCCAGGTGCTGTCCCTCTACTCCCGTCCTCTCTACTCCTTACTAGTTAGTCAAACAGTGCAAATAAATAAAAAAGAAACATCATTGAGGTATGTGCCTTGAGAAAGAGAAAAAAAAACACAGGTTTGGTTTCTGCAGGGATTTGAACCTATGACCCTTGTGCCTGGAAGCAAAAACTTTACCTCTCAGCTACTTACAATGCTTTACATAAACAGACCTTTCTTTGACTACAGAGAGGAAAGACATGGTGATGTCATCCTGCTGGGTCACATGATATGCAATTCAAACAAATCACACACACCCCTTCTGAGAACACAGAGCTGAAGAGCTGGATACAGGAGGTATGAAATGAGATTGTGGCAAAACCCCTTTAAAGATAAGTCCAAATCTGGCTATTTAACTGCTTAACCATGTCTAAGCCATTGTACATGCGTGGTATACCCCCTACATCATCCAATAGCTCCCAGGTCTGCCAAAGGCAGGTTTTAATAGGATAAGTAGCAATCATACACAATGCTATAATACATTTATATATTGTAGCATAGTATACAAAAGATCGTGTCCTCTGGTGATTAAAGGGGTTGTCTCGCTACAAAGAATAGCTTTCAAATTGTAGGGAACACAAAATAAAGACATTTTCCAAATATATTGCATTGTTCCTCTGTTTTCCCTAAAGAGATACAAGTGAATTTATTACCTCCCTGGCTATTTCAGTTCCCTCAGTAATAGACCTGTAAACAAATCTCCTGGGGCTGTTTGTTCAATGAGATAACAGAGAGTGAGTCATCACACAGGTCCACAGTGTCAGTCAGTGTTCTGTGCTGCCAGACAGTAAAAAGCTTGATTTATCTCAAGTAAACAGCTCTGTAATTAGGGCTTTTGTTTTGGGGATCAGATAAGAAGTCCTTCCAGTAGTTTGAGAAGCTAATCTAATCTAATTAGCATCTGAAAGCACGATGGAGATGTTCAAGGATGGTGTTTTTGCAAATGAGTCTGAACCAGGACGTGACAGAGAATTTCTTTCATGCATTCTTTGAAACCCTGTGGGGAGACAACTCCTTTAACTACATTTGAAGCCTAAAAATGAAAGTAAGAAAGCAAAAGTAAATAAAAAATGACAAGAATTAGAAAAAAATTAAAGCACCTCTTTTCCCATGTATCATAAAAAAATGTAAAAAAATTAAACAGAACTGCTGTTGCTTTATTTGTAGAAGTGTGACTTATTAAAATATATGTAATCTTATTTATCCCAAATAGTGAACGCTACATAAAAAAATATCCAACAACACAATTGTGGATTTTTTGGGTAGCCTCGGCTCCCAAAAAAAAGTGATCAAAAATTCATATGTTCTCAAAAAGTATATCAATGCTGCACTTCTCTTAACAAAAAGTGACCCCCCAAAACAGTAAGGCGATACAAAAATAAAAGTTATAACTTACAGAAAATGTTGATGTAAGACACTTAAAGAGTTTTTAACCCTTTAACGACCTTGGATGTATGCATATGTCCTGGAGATTGTGCGGACTCTAAAACAGAATTCGCACGATTGCTGCGGTATGTCAGCTGACATCCCGCAGCATCGGCCGCAACTGGAGATCACTCTGGGGAGAGGGGAGGGGGGCAATTAATCGCTTAATTATCGCAACCGCTAGGTCACAATAACTAAGCGAGGACACAGGAGGAGCGATCTCCTCCTGTGTCTATGTCGGCGGCAACAGCCGCACGATTGTCTCCTAATAGACAGCCCGGAAGGTATAGAATACCTTCCGGGCTATCTGTGATGTCATCATGCCCGGCCGTGCCCTGTGGTTATGGCCGGGCATCGTGAGTGACAGTTGTCATAGAAACCAGTGTTTTGGAATGTATTAGGTGAAATGTCTATCTCACCCACAAGATGGCGTCTGTGTCCAGACACACCCTATTTAGAGATGAGCGAATTTCTCAAAAATTCGATTCGGTCACTTCGCCGAATTTTCCGACAAAATTCGTTTCGTTCTGAATTACTTCGGCACGAATCGCGTTAAAAAGCAGCTATTTCCAGGCTGCACAGAGCCTGCAGGGTGCTGTAGAACGTTGTGCCATGCTTAAATATGCAGAGGGAGCTTGGTTTGGTCTTCATACAATGTTTTGTTTTGTGTATGACATGCAGATAACTGCTGCCACTCTTAGAATCGCTTAACTATAAAATTCCCTGGGCACTTAAGAGGGCAAAACTGACCAAAAAACTGAAGGGGGGAATGTAGCCTGATAAAGTCATGCCAGCGAAAGCTGGAAAAAAACAAGCTGAGAGCTCAGGTGGCAACATTAGTGACAGAGTGTGGAGGTGGGCGGGCGGCCAGCCACAGCAGCTGTATGAGGTCAGGCAGTGGCACAATGACATTCTGGAGGCGGCAAAAGACGAGGAAGCCACAGAGTGGCACAATGAGACTGTGTGGGGTCACGGCGGCAGCAGTATGAGGTCAGGCAGTGGCACAATGACATTCTGGAGGCGGCAAAACAGTATTAGGCCACAGAGTGGCACAATGATACAGTGTGGAGGTCACGACAGCAGCAGCATGAGATCAGGCAGTAGCACAATGACATTCTGGAGGCGGCAAAACAGTATTAGGCCACAGAGTGGCACAATCACACAGTGTGGAGGTCACGGCGGCAGCAGTATGAGATCAGGCAGTGGCACAATGACATTCTGGAGGCGGCTAAACAGTATTAGGCCACAGAGTGGCACAATCACAAGGTGTGGAGGTCACGGCGGCAGCAGTATGAGATCAGGCAGTGGCACAATGACATTCTGGGGCGGCTAAACAGTCTTAGGCCACAGAGTGGCACAATCACACAGTGTGGGGGTCCAGCGGCAGCAGTATGAATCAGGCAGTGGCACAAAAACATTCTGGGGGCGGCAAAACAGTATTAGCCCCAGAGTGGCCAACACACAGTTTTGTGGTCACGGCGGGAGCTTGGT
>JAODAL010070586.1:0-15870 GCA_025379985.1 Phyllomedusa bahiana | reverse complement strand
TTAATGATGTGCACAGTTTTTAAACCTTAATTATGATGTTCTGGAAATTTCGATCACCATAAAAACCTTGCCGATTTCAACTTTGTCGATAAAAATCGCTCAACACTACTCTTCAACACCGCTGGGATTGTGCAGAGTCCAGATCCCCAACCTTGACAAGTGGCATCATATGCCAAGAGAAACCAGGCCATTCTGAAATTAATCTGTCTTGGAGACTGTCAACACACAGGTCAAGAACTGTGGATAGTTCTGCTCACTCAGACTAACCCGTGGCTGGGTGCTAAGAACCTGGCGCCAGGCAAGGTAGTGTACGACAACGGGATAAATCTCCTTGCTGTCCTTAAGATCGTAAACTTACGTACATCCCTTGCCTGGCACATGTCATGAACCGGGTTGTGCAGAAATTTCTCACATGCTACCCGGGTCTTGGCTGTCTGCTGAGGAAGGCTTGAGGTCTTAGCTCACATTTCTGGCGTTCACACCCTGCTTCGGCACGACTGCCAGCGTTGCAGCATGATCCAGAACCTCCATGTTCCCCATTGGTATGTTCTCACTGCCACCAATGGTACTGCCATCTAATCTAGTCGAACCAGAACCTCCATGTTCCCCACTGCCATGTTCTCGCTACCACCAGTGATACTGTCATCTAATCTAGTCCAGCCTGCTGAGGCATAAGTTCAAGTTCTTGGGCCCTGGTGCAAAAAGTGAGATGGGGCTCTGCGTTACCATGTGCCATTTCAACTACCGGTGTCTTCTTATGTGTCAAAGGGGCTTTTGGGCCCCCTCAGGATGCAGTGCCCCATAGAGGCTGCTACTGCTGCACCCCCCTATAACTACGCCCCTGCCAGCTCAACCTCCATGTTCGCCGTTGGGATGTTCTTGCTGCCAACACATATATCACATGTACAAAGCTTGCAAGCAGAGCCATAACTTTTAGTTCTTGACCCCTGGTGCAAAAGTGAAATGGGGCTTCTGCCAGTTACTAGGTGCCATTTCCAATACCGGTGTCTTCTTATGTGTCAAAGGGGCTTTTGGTCCCCATCAGGATTCAGGGCCCCCGTAGCAGCTGCTACCGCTGCACCTCCTATAGCTACGCCCCTGCTTGCAAGCTGTCCTCATCTTTTCAGTTAGCCATTGAAAGGAATGAAGTATTTTAGCCTCTCAGTTTTTTCCTGTCACTCTTAGAGCCAAATTTTCTTCATTAAGTTGTTCCTCGTATCCAGTTTACTGTTATGGATGGTTATTCCAGCTTCTTCTAACCTGTACAGGTATAATAAGTAATCCGAACATCTTCTCCCATTGACTTTAATGGGGTTCGAGTTCGAATCGAAAGTCGAACCAAACACCACTACTATTCAAAGTTCGACTCAAACTCAAACATTTTACTGTTCGCTCATCTCTAGTTCAGGGTACAGGTGTAACTTAAAACTCCAGGGCTCTAGTGCATAATCCATAAAAGCCCTCCCCCCCCCTACCATGTGCCATTTATAATACTGGTGTCTCCTAATGTGGTAGTGTGGCCTTTGGGCCCCCTAAGGCTCCGGGGGCCTGGTAGTGACCGCTATCTCTGCACCCCCTATAAATACGCCCCTGGTCCAGGAATAGAATAAGGTCCAAATGGTCTTGTTGTCATGGTCAGATGTTAGGGACAAGTTTAGGGGAGGATACGGGGACAGTTGGCTCTTAGGGTCAGTTGTCATTTATTATTGTTTTGCTTCTGGATTGAACTCACTCATGATGTCCCCACTAATCATGTTCTTGCCATCATCTGCCTTGTTGTCCATATACTTGATTATCTTATGGTGAGTCCATACAGGGTCAGACTGGGTTGCCTAGGGCCCACAGGTGCAGTTGATTCTATGTGCCCACCAGTTGAGCTGTTTGCTTCTGGATTAAACTCACTCATGATGTCATCACCAATCATGTTCTTGCCATCATCTGCCTTGTTGTCCATATACTTGATTATCTTATGGTGAGTCCATCCAGGGTCAGACTGGGTTGCCTAGGGCCCACAGGTGGAGTTGCTTTAGGCGCCCACCAGTTGAGCTGTTTCTGGGCCCACCGGTGGAGTTTATTTTAGGGGCCCACCCTACAGCTACTGTAAATGACTGCATATGCCTTTTACTCTGCATCTTGCTTTTTGCCTCTCTTTCTCTGCTTTTTTGCCTCTTCTTTAAATATATATGGAGTTAAAAAACAACTCCAGGTCTACCATACTCAGTGGCCCATCGGTGGTTTCCCCTATTCACCTGTAGGCCAGTCCGAGTCTGAGTCCATCTAGCTTTTTAGTTGACACTTCATTTAATTTTTGCATATGACTTTGTTTGTCTTCTTAGTTCTGCTGTAGTCTGGAGCCACCAGCATCGTTATATTTAGCTGTTGTTTGCTTTCTGGGTTACGATTCTTCCAGATTAATAAAATACCGCATCTCTTTCAATGATCAGGCTCTTTATACAATCTTTTCATACGTGTTCATAAACCTGCATTACCCAAAGTAGACCAAAAGAGTGGCCTTTTTGGCCTCTGTTCTGGAGATAAACATCAGCGTTTGCTGGATGAAGTGCCATAGAGAGCAGCACAATTTGATAAAACTGGATACTGCATGCTAGGCACTATGCATTTGTTAATGTGATAGCATGGGAAGCTATGGATCATGGATACCACAAAAAAGCACATTGGAGCTATAAGTTAGAGTCGTCTAGATTGAGTTACTGAGGCACACCAGGATACCTTGCCTAGTTCCTTTTGCATTCCTTTTGATTTCATCAGCAGGATGTCACTTTGCTGCGGACTCGCAACGTCTGATTATTTGTCCCTTTAAATGTACAATTCACAGAATTCAGCTTCGAATTTCTGTTTAACCCCATTTAGAAATAATTTTTGCTGTTTTGCTTTCCACATTGTAATATCTTTCTTTAATTGTCTCTGCTGTTCTAGTTTCCTTCCTGTGGGACCCTGTATTTGTAGCTTAAAGGGAATGTGTCATCAAAGTCATTGTTTAAGTCCCATTTTTATGTTAAACACATTTTTTAGGATTTTTTTTTTTTTTTTTTTTAAATGTGTCATATCACTTTCAATATTTTTTAATAATTATTAAGTATTGCAGTTTTAGCTTTGGCCACTAGGCCTTGTTTGCAATACTTTAACAGCAGTCAGAGAGATGCTTTACAGTAGCTTCATGCACATAGGAGACTTAAGACGGACTCAGTCCCATTCAATTCTATAGGAGAGTTTTCTAGTCTGCTCTGAAACCTGGGAAGAAGTCAATGGCAGGGAGGGGGAGAGGTAAACGTGCATCTCCCTTTGATGGTGGTTCTGTGTTATCTATTACACTGGGTTCCCCTTTTCATTTTGACCCTCTTTGTGTGAAAATGAGAAAAAACTGAGAATCTTTCTGTACAGTCAGGAATTAAGCTTTTATTGGGCCCAGTGACCAAAGTGAAAAACTGCAGGACTTAAAGAATTAAAAAAAAAATTTGAAATGATAGGGAAAAATTAGATAAAAAACCCAAAAATTCTTTAAAAAATGTGTTGAACAAAAAATCTGGTTAAACAATAAGTCATTTTTATGAACGTTCCCTTTAAAAAGGGTTTTACCACAAAGACTTTTTGGGGTTCACTAGGTATGAGTTAAGTTTTTTGGTGGGGATCCCCCCTGGGGGACTGATTTTCTTAAAAAAAATGGCCCCCAGTATGTCATTTTTTGAAGGAGGCGGGTTTTGTGCTTGCACTCACCCTCCTTTTTGTTCTTGGGGCCGAATACGGTGAGCGGGCGTTTGCTTTGTTCAGAAAAAACCATAGAAAAAAGGGAGATCGGGTGAAAGTTCAATCCCTCCAGTTGCTCTGAAATTTAAAGGGCTTTAAATGGATAGGGCAGGTCCCATTTGGGCCCCGCACTTCAGACTTTGATGGTTATCCGAGCAATATACCATAAAAGTTTTTTGAAAAAAAAAAAACCCCTTTTAAAAGGGGTTGTTTTTATTAGCTGTTGGACGTTTTTTAAAATAATACAATTTTACTCTCTTCTTTTCCCAATTTGTTCGGGTGCCGCCCTTCCCCTTAGGCTGCCGACTTCTGTTTTCCTTTTTGGGTGGCAATGTCACCAGTGCAGCGGTGATTGGCTGAAAGTCACATAGACTAAATGACTTTACATTTAGAATGTTTATTTCCCTAACAGTATGTCTTTGAGTGGATGTGACTGCTCCCCCCAATCAGCAGTGATGGGTTGAATTCCCACTAGTGTTGGCAAATTATTATCGACAAAATTTGGGAAAGGCAACGGTTTTTTGTTGATCGGAATTTTTCGCTGCGTAATTTGGGAAAATTGCGATAATTTTTAAATAGGCGATTTTCGGCGCCCCTGTCATTTTGGCGGCCAGAAAATCAGCTTAAGAATAGGCGGGGTTTGGGGGTTGTTTTGGTGCGACGTCATGCTGGGATGTGTATGGTTGTGATTGGCTGGAAAAATCAATGACCTCGTTTAACATAAAACAGCCCTTCCCTGTTAAGGTCTCATAATGCAGAGTGTACTGGGTCTTTCATACGTCAGTGAAAAAGCTCATTTGTTCACAAAAAACAATACGCTTTTAGCTGTGAAATTAGAACTAGGTAGATTAGAGAATTTCGTTATTAGTTGTTAGGCTGAGTTTTTTAAAAAAGATCTAGCGCTGCCACCCGCAGGGGGGGGGGGGGGGGGTTTTGAAGTGGGGGGGAACAAGGGCAGACAGGCAGGGGGCTTTTGAAAGGGGTGGATATTGTGAGCCCAGACTCTGTTTTTGCCCCCCTGTATTGAAATGGCTTTTTTTTAACGTTTTTGGCCCCATTTTTGGAAATTTTTAGCTTGTATTTTGTGCGCCGTATTATTTTAGGATACAGGTGAAATTTTAAAGGGTGCAAAACTCACCTTTTATTATCTGTACCGTTTTAATTTAGTTTTTTTTTCCCTTTGGCGCGCTCAGTTTGTTAAAAAGACCATTTTGTACTACAATAGGATACAGAACTTTTCTGTCACCGCAGGTGTATTTTGGGTGCAAAAAACCCATTTTATTATCGTACACTTTTAATTGGGTTTTTTTTTCACTTTGACGCAGTCAGTTTTTTTTTCAAAGAAATTTGTACGACAATGGATACAGAACTTTTTAGTCACCGCTTTTTATTTCATGGGGCTATTATTATCGTAAACAATTTTTTAGGTTTTTCCTTTTTTGGCCGCCCATTTTTTGTTGAAGACCCTTCTTGTTTATTTTACTAAAGAAATTTTGTAGAAATTTGCGGTGTTTTCATAGGTGCAAAATCCACCTTTTTTTTTCAGTTCTTTAAAATAGGTGTTTTTTTACTTGATGGGCCCAGTTTTTTTCATAGAGACCTTGTTTTTAAATTTTGAATACAGAAATTTTTTAGTACTGTTGGTATTTCTTGGGCCCAAAAACCCCCGTTTGTTATCCTTTTTAAAAAATTTTTAAATACGTATTGACGTGGTGGGCCCTAGTTTTTTTCAAAAGCCCGTTGTCAAAATTTGATGAAAAATTTTTAGCAACTGTTCTCGTTTATCATTGCTGCAAAAAACACAATTTTATCCATGAAAATTTTGAATAGTTTTATTGCCTGTTGAATTCATTTTGGGCGCGGTAGGCATTGTTGATAGTTTTTTAAAAACTATCTTTCCCTAGTCCTACTTTTGCGTTGAAAATCTTGGGAAAAGGGAAGAACCTGTTGATTTGTTTTTCGGTTCTTCACCAAAAAGCATTTCACAGGGTATTCGCTAGAAACATTAGTTTCTAATCTATTTGGGCTGTAGGAAATGAGCGATTTAAGAATAGTTTTGGATTTGCCATCTTTTAAAAAGAGGATGTCAAAAATCTTCCATACTTTCTTAAATTTTATTTTTGAACATGGAGCGAAATGCAGGTGGGAAGGAGCGAGGGTTGTAGGACTGGTGGTGGACATCGGGAGGTGTCCTTCCCGTGCTGGCGCAACAGCCGCCACGGGATCGTCGGTTGAGGCGTCAGGCCTGTCATCGTGGGGCAGGGCCCCGTGAATTCAGTAAGAACAGCGTCGCCCAAAAGTTCTTCAGTGGTTAAAGAATGCTCCAGCAGTCTTACCCCCTCGTCCCCCCAGTCCAGCCACAAATGTCGCATCTCTGTCGCTCCGTCCAAAAGTTTAAGCGAAAAACAGCCCAATTTTAACTCGTGTACCCACCATGTGGTAAACCATTTTCTGAAGACCTCTTGATGACAAAATGCTTTTGGGGTCAGAAAGGCTGTTAAAGATCAAAAGGCCCCAAAAAGGATGAAATTTTTTCTGCTTGCGCCCCCGTTTTTGTGCATCGGGGGGAGAAGGGAAGCCGGTCAAACGGGGGAAAAAAACCCGGGGTTGGGAATGCCTTTCAGTGACTGTTGCTTGTAGCCCGCTTTTCTGGATGAGAATGTCGGACGACCCAAGTCACCTGTGTTGTGATGATAAAGTGACATTTCGGATCCAAGTGGTCCTCTCAGCAATTTGCTTGCGAGCCTTATCCTGGAGGGGGAAGAAAGATGGGGTGTGTCAGTACGGCCCGCCTCAAAAAGGGGGGGGCTTGGGTGCAGAAAATCCGCTGAGATGATTTTCCCCGCCCACGTCAGCGGAAAACACCCCTCCTCGTTATCGCGTCAAAAAGGTCCAGGACCTCTCAAGCTGGGGCCTTTTTGAGCAGCCTTGTTAACCAGCAATGTCTATGCGCTTTGCCGTAAAGTAAGTAGGGCAAGAATCTTAGGGGTTTAACCACCCCAAAATGTTAGTCCATGCAGCGAAGCATGAGTTGAAATGGAGGCAATTTGGCAAAAAGGGGCCCCACCGATGCCCGGGTTCCAAACCATGTCACCCCTCTGTCTCCGCCCCCTCCTCCCCCTCCCCTACCACCAAGCGTTCCCCAGCTGCCATGTCTTCGAGTATGATCAGGGATACCTCCGCTTCAGCCTCCACCATCGCCCGAGTACACCGACCCCGAGACCCATCCTACCCTTTCCTTCACCAGTTTGAAACCTGCATGCCGTACAGCGGCCCGTTAGGCCAGTCTTTGTCTTTTGGTTGGGGGGCAGAAAAAACACTTTAAACCAAACCATCCAAAGCCAAAAGCCTGAATGTCGGCATTTCCAGGCTTTTGGCCTTTGGGGAAAAGTTGCCTTTCTGTCGGTGGCACGAGGGTTCCGCACGTATGGCCCCCTTTCCCGCCCTAATACCCGATTCCCCAGCGGATTTCTTTTCCAGAAAAAACCTCCCTGCCCTGGCCATCCCCCGTGTCATCTTAAAAAATTTACGCGTTGTCTGCATCTGTGTCCGGGAAAAAACATTGCCCTGACAATGGACTATAAGCACGGCCAGGCCGCATATCTCTGTGACAGCTCATGGGTGAGTGGGGTGGATGCTCTGGGGGTGCGGTGGCTCTAGGCTCGGACACGCTTTCAAAAAAACCCCAGGGATGGTCCGGGTTCTTTCCCCCCAAAGGGCCCCTGATGGATCTCGTGCCCAAGAAAAAACCCGCCCTGTTAAATTAAATTTTGTTTGGAGCCGTGCACACACAGGTCAGGAGCTGTGGGTGGCTATCCCACGAGACCGAGCGCTGGTGGGTGACAAGAACCTTTGCCCGGGAAAGGGGGGTGCGAAACGGTCGAAATCTGTGGCCGCCCTAAGATCGGTAGGGTGGGAACACCCTTGCTTGGCAAGTCATGAACCTTGTCGCCCCGAAATTTCTAAAACGTCCCGGTCTGGGTGCCTGCGAGGAAAGGTGAGGTCTGAGCTCGACTTGCCGTTCGCACCCCGCTCCCTCCGCCGGGGTGGTTGCCATCAGTCGGCCTCCGTCAACCCTCCATGGTTGATGGCAACACGCTGGAAATTCCCCCCTCCACATCTCCGCGTTGTGGCAGCAGCGCAATGCCATTAGCGTACGAAGGGAAATGGCCTGACAAGCAGCGGTGCGGACCCCGGGGTGTTGAGCCACCGGATGGAGGGAGGTGAAAGGCTCTGCACCACCTTGCCCGTTTTGAAGAAGCCCCCAAAATGGTCGTGTGGACAATGCCTTGTTTAGCTGACATTGTGGTGATTTAGTTCTGGAACGATCGTTGGACACTCTGAAAATCAGGTCCCCCAGCGACGGAGGAGGAAACGGGGAACGATGCGGACTGGGCCTTTTTCCCTTTTAATCACAAGGCCCGACAGTTTCACAATTTTATCGGTCTTCATTAGGATTGATTCGGGGTCCAGGGCCTATGCAAGGCGGCGATCAGTTTCTCGGGGCATCCTTTTGGGAAGTCAGGGCTGTGTTAAAGTGTGCCGGGGAAGCAGAAGGGGAAAGGGGGAGGGATTTTCCTGGACCCGACGTTACGACGTCCCTGCCTTGGAAAGGGTTGGCGCGATTTTGAGGGGAGGAGGTGATGGGGAAAGATCAGTTTGCTAGGCCCCTCGCCCCAGGGCTTGGGAAATCAAGGCTCCTTCTAAAATGAGGCTTGGTGCCCCCATTTCCCCCAACATGTCCTCGCATTAAGGCCATAAAATTGAACAAAAGTTACTCGGGGCACCCCCCCGGACCCCGGGGGTAAAAACAAAACTCACCTTTTCCCTTTCCCAAAAACCCCCCAAATTTTGGAGGAAATTTGCAGGAAAAGGGAGCCCTTGCTGTTTTGATAAACTGTAGACTCTGTTTGTCGCTTCACGTTCTTCAAATGTCACGGTGGACAACTCAGCGACTTGACGCAGTAGAGTGCCAAGTAGCCTTTACGGCAGCGCGGCAATGTGGCAGATCCCAAAGGGGTGACCTTGGCAATCTTTATTTCCCCAACCTCAAACGATGAAAAGCGGGGGTTCCCTTTCCAACACACAGAGACAGCTTAAGTCATGGTGCACGACTTCTGCCTTAAACCCGTGTTTTTGAATGTGTTCCGGCCCCAAATTGACTTCTGGGTATCCAAATGGGACAAATGGCCGGGGTGGTCTCCGCCATGGGTTTTGTCCTGCCCGAGCCAGGTCATATCTGAGGGATTTCGCAAAAACGGGGGAGTCATTAAGCAAACGCTCCGGTTTTCCCACAGAAAAGTCGATCGTTACTTTCATCAAGATGAATCAGGCATAGATTCTGTTGATGTTGTGGCCCCCCCCCAAATTGCCCCCAAGGGTCACCGATTTTTTACGGTCTACTTCACATTCCTCTTAAAAAACAGAAAGGGTCCTTTGAAAATTTTTTTTTTAAATTGATCATTTTTATGAAATTTTTTATTTCGTTCCCAAAAGATCATTTTGAAGGTTTTGCGGTTTTTGTGGGAACTGTAAAAGACACCAAGGTTTCTGACAAAAACCGTTTTCCCATTTACTACTTTATCTTTAGAATTTTGCGCATTGTCAATGGTTTTGAGGTCATGTTGGTGGATACGCTATTTTTATGGTCCTTTGGAAAGATTTGTGGTTCTAAGTGGATTTTCCATCAAAATTTTTAATGTGGCTGAGAAGTAATTTTAAAATTTTTTTGGGGTCATGTTGCTGTGAGTTCGCTATAATCTGGTTTTTGGGAACAAAATTTGGGTTTTTAAAGGGCATTTCTCCCTAAAACAATTTTTTTAAAGTGGGGAGGTCTTTTTTAAATTTTTTTGGGTCAGCTGCTTTAAAATGCACCCAATTAAGGCCCCTATTCTAAAAAATGTTTTTTTCTTTAAAAAATTTGTTCTTCACAATTTCCCAAAGTGGTAAAGGTTTCAGGTTTTAAATTTTTGGGGGCTTTTGGGGGACCCCCTTCTGACTCTCTTAACCCTTTTACTATTCCTCATTTAATGCCCAGACACGCCCCACTTTTACAAAAACACAATATACCCCCTTGACTCCACACAACAAAACCCAAAAATTTCAACGAAAACCCTGGCACACGCTCCACTAACAATTGAGGCGTGCTTTTCCGAGTCCCGAACCCGGGGAAAAAGAAAAACTACCCACTGATGACTTTGCCTTTTAAACAATACGCTACATTTAATCTGCACTCACCCTCAGCCAAACGGACTTTTTTCACCCTCTCTTTTTCCTCCCTGTCCCCACAACCCCAGAAAATTTTTCAAAACCTTAACTTCTTTCCGTCCCCGCACCTCTCCCCATCCCCTCCTTTGCAGCAACTTTGCCATTCACCCTTCAGAAGTCCCCACTCAGGAAAAGCTTCACCCCGCAGTCCCCACCCCCCTCCTCCCCCTTGCAAAACTGCTCTTCCTCCTTAACTTGTTCCCCACGGTCATCAGCAATCTCCCTTTACGCCCAAACCCCAACCTCCCCACCTGTAGTTTGATCCTACCATCCCCCCTCTCCGACCTCGTGCTTCTATATCCACCCCTCCCCCATCTCTTAACCTATCACAAACCCCTTGGGCTCTTCCCTTTGCCTTTAACTGTACTTCACTCCAATCCTCAAAAAAACAACCTTGACCCCTCTCTTGCCCAACTATCGCCCCATCTAAATGTCCCTTTTTCTTCCAAATCCTCGGCAGCACTTATCTTAGCTGTCCTTGACCTTTCCCAACCCTTTTTCTTGCCCCACTAAAAATCGGGTTTTGACCCCCACTCTACCGAAATGCCCAAACCCAAAGTCACTTGACCTAGTAACGCTAAAGCCTTCCCACTCTCTGTGCCCCTCCTCTTAGACCGCCTCTCCCTTTGCACTGTCGACCTTCCCCTCTGCTAAAAATCCTCTTTCCCTGGGGCATCACGGATTGGCTCTTCCCCCGGGTTTTCCCCTCGTACCTCATGAGGAACTTTCAGCGTCTCTATTTCGCTCAACTCCTCCCCCCGGCCTTCCTTTTTGGGTCCCTCGGGGTTGTCCGGGGGCCTTTTACTCTTCTCTTTTTAAAACTTTTGGCCTCGGCCCAGCTTTTGCATCACAGGTTTTCATTACCCCTGTATGCTGACGTTTCCCCAACTCTACATCCCCGGCCCAGATTTTCACTTTTTCTCTCCCGGATCCCTGAGTCTGCCTCCATTTCCTCCTTTTCTCATCAGTCCCCTAAAACAAAATGTGGAAAAAACAAAAATCATCTCTTCCACCTTCCAACTTCCCCCTGCCCTGATCTCTCATCTCTCAACGGCTCTACACTTCACCTGTTCCGCAAGTCGTCCCTTTGGGGGTAATCCTAGACCCCCACTCTATCTTTTAAACCCCCAATCAAACCCCTTACTTTCCGCTGCCCCCACCTGAAAAACACCTCGCTCCGTCATTTAAAAACTATGACACTACAAAAATGTGGCCCATGCCCCTTGTCATCCCCCGCCTAGATACTGAACCCCTTCTTGTGGCTCCCAGTTCCCCCCGGGTCCCCCCAACCCACCCTTAAAAACTTGTGCCCGTTTTACCCACCTTTTCCTCGTACTCCTCTCCCTCTCCCTCGCAACCCCTTCACGGGTTTCCCCATTCCCCAGGAAATTTTCTTTTAAAGCTATAACCATGCCCTACGGCTCTCCAGACCTTCCCCCATACCTCTCCCCTAATTTTTCCAAATTTTTCCCTTCCGCAATCTCCGCTCTACGGACTTCCCCTTGCCCCCCTTTTTCGCTCTCACACCCCGTCTCCAAGATTTCCCTGCTTCACCCATCCCCGGAAATCACTGCCCCAAAATCGCTCCCCTCCACTTTCACCAGTTAAAAAGCAAACTGAAACCCTTTCTTCGGGTTTTGCTATAACTCACTACCTTGTTTCACTATTCCCCCACAAAAATGTCTCCCCCTCCCCTCCTGTCTCTTTCCCCCTCCTTGTAGTTAAAAGCCCTCGCGGGTTTGGGCCCTTTCCTCCCTCTGTCGTCCCAAAAATTTTGTTTTAAATCATTATCTTGAAATCGTTTGATTTGTTTTGCATGTAACCCCCCTCGAATGTCAGCGCCCCGGGTCAATGGGGTTTAAATAAATAATTTTTTAATAAATTTTTCTTTGAAAACAGCTATCACAGGTCCTATTTTAAAAAAATGTGGGTTTTAACAGAATTTGTTTTCACAATTTTCAAAAGGGCTCGGGTATGTTTGAATTTTTGGGGGCATTTTGCTGTGAAATCAGCTATTAAGGTCCCTTTTTAAAAAATGTGGTTTTAACGACATTTGTTTTCACAATTTTCAAAAGTGGCTCAGGGTGTGTTTTGAATTTTTTGGGGATTTTGCTGTAAGGCCCATTTACAGGGCCTTTAAAAATGTGGTTTTACGACTTTGTTCTTCCAATTACAAAAGGGTAAGGGTCATGTTTTGAATTTTTTTGGGGGGATTTTTTGTGTTGCATATACTACAGGTCCTTTTTTAAAAAATTTGGTTTTTTTAAGAATTTTCTCTTACAATTGTCAAAGTGGTCAAGGGTGATGGTGCTGTCAAAAAAAAGGGAAAAGGTGGACACTGTTAATGGAAAAAATTGCAAAATGATTGTTTTTGCAGATCTTTAAATTTAGAATCCCCGTGGAGCAACCCATTTAATACATTTAAAAAAAAAAAAAAAAACAAGACGTTGGTGGATTCCATCCTATTTGAAAAATGTGTTTTCTTGAAAATTTAAATACTAAAAAATGGCATGTACAAAATAGTATACAAATATTCCTCTGAATTGTAAAGGGAGGTACGAAGATTGAAAAATTTTAGGTTAAAGGGACGATTAGTCAAAAGTCCCAGTTCAAGAAAATGGGTTCAAATAATACTGCCTTCTGGGACTTTTTAATTTGTGGGTCATGAGGTTTAAGGGTCATGCTGTGGGACAAGACGGGGTGTGAAATGGTCTGTGACTTTTTTTCTGTGGTTTGATAGCCTAAGGTGTTGCCAAGTTTTTACAGAAACCCCTTTGACTTTTGGGTGTTAATTTCCCGCTTCTAGCCTTGTTTGGGTGTAATAATGAAGGTGTTGTTCCTTTTTCCCCTAGATTTAATGGTTATCGTCTTTTTAATTGCCCAATGGCTATTGACCGTGACGATGAAAAGTAATCGCTCATCACTAATTGCCACCCAGAAGAAGAAAGAGGAAAACAGGAGATTGGCAGCCAGTAAGTACAGTGCAGACCTGGAACGAAGGTGAGAGAGGAGTATAAATCTTTTTTCTTTATCTAAGACCAACTATGCAAATAAAAATAATATCAAACCCTTTCCCGACTTTGCGATATTTGGCATCGTCTTCTTAGTTTTTTCATTCCATCTTCCAAGAGCCATAACTTTTTTATTTTTTTTCATTAGCATAGCTTGTTTCTCTCAGAGCAAACTGTATATTTTAACCCCTTAACCCACTTGGACGTATGGGTATGTCCTGGTGGCGTTAAGGAGTTGTGTAGCCGGGTGTTAGCGGCTAATTGCAGCTAACACCCGTTGGTTACAGCGCGGGGAAGGTGGGGGGGCGCCGCCACCTGCCCACGCTGTTTAACCCTTTAAACTCTGCGGTAAAGATGGCCGCGGCGTCTAAATGAATGAAAAACGGTGCCGCACACCGTTCTTCACTCTGATCAGAGTCCCCGCAGCATAACTGCAGGTATGCAATGCCTGGACATGGCAGTGGGAAGCCTTGTGAAGGCCTCCATCGCTGCCATGTTCTCGTTTGCCCCACTTCCGGCCCCAGGCAGGAAGTGGGGAAAACGCCATCTGGGTATAGCCTAATGCATTTTCTATGCAATGCATTAGGCTGTATTAACAATCGCGCCCCTAGTGGTGAATCGCTCTAGGGGGACTCACAGTTAAAGTGAAAAAAAAAAAAGTTTTAAAGTATAAAAAAATAAAAAAGTAGTAAAAGTTCAAATCACCCCCCTTTCACCATTTTACCATTAAAAAAAATTAAATAATAAAAAGGTTACACATATTTGGTATCGTCGCGTCCAAAAAAGTCCGATCTATTAAAATATAACATCATTTATCTCGTACGCTGAACACCGGAGAAAAAATTTTTTCCAAACGCCAAAATTGCATTTTTTGGGTCATTTCATGTCCCATAAAAATTGGAATAAAAGTGATCAAAAAAGTCACATGCATTCAAAACTGCTAGCAATAAAAATATGCTTCAGCCTGCAAAAAAATGCAACCTCACTGACGTCCATAGGTGTTAGTACAAAAAAGTTATTGGTTGCACAAAACGTCGCCGCAGCGCAAATTTCAAATATAGAAAATGTTTGGAATTTTTTTACGCCACCAAATCATAATGGAAACCCTACATGTTTAGTATTGCCGGATGCGTATCAACTTGTTGAATACAGATAACACATCATTTTTACCAGAGATTGAACACCGCAAAAACAAAACTCACGCAAATATGGCGCAAGTACATTTTTTTCACATTTTGACCCACTTAGAATTTTTTTTCGAGGTTTCCCATTATATTCGATGCTAGGATAAATGACAACGTTATAAAGTACAACTTGTCGTGTAAAATAAAAGCCCTCATATGTCTATGTAGGTGAAAAAATAAAAATGTTATGGCTTTTGGAAGGCGAGGAGGGCAAAATGAAGAGTAAATTCTTTTTTCCCCCCTTTGGAGGGATTAAAGCGTTAACTAAACAACTTAATTTTTTAATTTTAGGACAATAAAATGAAATTTTGCCATTGTTTTTCGGGTTTCATTTTTATGGAGCTCACCATGTGGCATGGATGACATTTTAACTCTGGGTCACTATAATTCATGACATCACTGTTTTCTTGGGGGTGGGGCAAGGACACAACAAAAAAATTCTGGCATTAAATTTTTTGGGGAATTAATAGCTGGTACCTGCCAGTTCCTAAGCTTCTAAGGTTAGGAGAGGATAGGAGCTATCCAAGTGGCACTGCCTATGGAGTCCTACACAGTATTATCTGCTGGTATTCCTCCACTAGCTTGCTCAAATTCTAGTGTCAGGATTTTTTTTTTTTCAGCCTTGTTTCTAGCCCACCAATCAATGGACTGTATGAGTCAAGTATATAACAAAGCAATATGGCTGCCACATATCTATTATATTTTCAGTTGTGCAATCAGCTGCAACATTGCATTTATAAATGCACATTTTTTTTCCTTGCTCAGTTAGTTTGTATGGTTTCTGTAGAAGAAATAACTTGAGGTTTAAACTAGTTGTTTCATACAGTTTTTCAATGCATCTTGCATGCCTTTTGCAGTACGATCAAGTCTTGGTATTCTTGTCTTTAGAGTATTCTTAATATGCCTCTGTATAATCTGGTTGATGGTGCATAAGCCCAAAACTGAAATGGCATGACATGTCCTATATGTAAAGTACTAGCAAAGAGTCACCTGGGTGTGGCACAGTGCTGAAGAGTCATGGAGTCAGGTCCCTTGCACTTCCTGGCTTGATTGATGACCAATGAACCATGATATGTTATTGTAAACCAGCTCTAACATGGTATCTGGGATATCGGTCAAGCAAGGAAGAGCATGTATAGAGACCAGACTTCATGATCCTTCAGCATCTCTCTATGCTCAGCGATAGAGACCACCCACTTGACAATCTGGGGCTCATTAGCATATTGGTGGCAAGACTATCAGCAGATTGCTGATGAATAAGTAGGACTAGGAGAACTAGACTAGATCTGGATAAGACTGAGTCCTTGTAACTGAAGCACACATTGATCTTTGGACACAATTAGATTTTCTAACTGATGCATATATTGACCCATAGACATACTAAGACCTTCTAAATATGACACACATTGGGCTTTGTGTATGAAAACTATTTAGTAGTCAGATTGTCTGTTGCCCATAGCATCCATTTGAAGACCAGCTTTCATTTCATATAGTGCTCTGGAAAAAATAAAAGCTGAGCTCTCATTAGTTGCTATGGTCTCTGATTGGTTGCTATGGTCTCTGATTGGCTGCTGTGGACTCTGATTGGTTGCTATGAGCTCTGATTGGTTGTTATGAGCTCTGATTGGTTGCTATGGGCTCTG
>JAODAL010070585.1:0-15871 GCA_025379985.1 Phyllomedusa bahiana | reverse complement strand
GGCTTTAATTTTTCTCAGCCGCCGACAAATTTCCGGGCTGAGGTACACGATGGGGGTCCCCTTTTCCCCCGGGTTAAATTCCTTTGGGATAAGACTCCCCCTTAAGCCTCCCTTTTTGAGGCACGGGTTTGCAACAGGAATTCTTCCCTGTTTTTAAAGGGGTGATCAAAAAACCATTTCCCAAATATATGAAAAAAGCCCGTCGGCAAAAAAAAAAGCAGTGGGCTCCCCCCTAAAAGGGTTTTTAGTTAAAACCCTTTAATTAAAAACCAGTGAGTAGCTTGCTTCATCCTCCCCCGGTGCCCGGGCCCTTTTCAGTTCAAAGCCGGGGTTAAAAGGACAAATGGAACATAAACTTTGATGGACCCAGCGAAAAAAGAGGGTTTAAGGGAGGGCTTGTTTTTTTTAAAAAACCATATAAAAAAAAGGGGGGGGTGCGGGGGGGGACCCAGAAACCAACGCGTTTCGGGCTTAGGGGTAGCCCTTTTTAAAACGGTAAACCCCAAACCCCCTTTGGACACCAATATTGATTTAAATATTAGAAAGGGGGAAAGGGGGCGTTGCCTAAAACATAAAAGTCTTTCCTGTAAAACATTTGTAAAAAAAAAGCGTCAAACGTTTTTTCTACATGAAAGTACAAAACCTGGGTTAAAACCATTTTTAGAAATACTTTTGTATAATATATTTGACTGGGAAAAAGGGGTTAAAAAGGGAACAGAAAAACGGGAAGGGTTTAAATTTTCCCCAAAAAAATTTGTAGGCCAGTTTTTTTTCCTTTTTAATTGAGTCCACAAGGGGCTCTAGTGTCTTTTTTCGAAAGACCCCAGTACGCCTGGGCGTTGCGCACGAGGTTTTATCCAGTCTCCTCCATTTTTGGGGGCCCGCAACTTTCTCTGGGCCCATACCCAGGGGAAACTTTCTGTTGTTTCCCGAAATGTTTTTAAATTTAAAATTTCCCTTTTTGGCCCCGGGAATGGGGGGTTGTGGCCCTTTTTTTTTATATATATGTTCTGAATCCGTTTTTCCCGACCCTCAATACTGTCCCAAATTGAAAAAATTTTTTATCCCCGGAAAAAAAAACTTTAAAATGGCATAAACTAAATGGTTGGTGTCCCCAATTTATGTTTTTTTTTTAATTATAATTTTTGGAAAAGCTTTTTTATTTGATTTAAATTTGTCCTTTTTGATAGTGTTTTGGCAATGCCGCATCTTTTTTTTTTTTACAGGGGAAAAAGGGGCCCTTGGAGGAGAGCCAATTTGTTGTACAGGGGTACTTGAAAAAAAAACTTGGGGTTTATATCCGTGGCTATAATTTTTTTTCTTTTGGGGGCCATAAATGTACCCCTTACCCAAAAAATTTAAACAAGGTTTTTTGTTTGGGTCTTAAGATGTTTATTTTTTAAATTGAAGTTTCTTTTTAATTAGATTGAATTCTTAAATATAAGTAAGGGAAACCCAAAACTGTTCCAAATTACTTTTTTTGGGGGTTTTTTTTTGGGGTTTAAACAAGTATCTTGCTTTTTTTTTCCCTTTTATTTTTTTTTCTTTCCCTTGGTTCATTTTTTTATTGGTATATCCCTTGTTCTCAGCCTATGATCTATGTTTTTTAAATTTTTCCCGGGAAATAAACCCTCCTTTGTACTTGTTTCCCGTGCACGGTAATTTTCCCCCCAAAGGGGGAAATAAGTTTAAGTATTTTTGGGGATGGCAACTGTTGGCCCCTTTTTATCGTTTTTTCCACTAGTGGTTTTTTCTGTGTAAGGTGGTAATTATTTTTATTGTTCTCTACACCCCCCGGGTAAGTAATATTTCAAGGTTGCAATTTTTTGTGGTTTCCACCGTATACTTTAAACCCTGTAGTTTAAAATTCGTTTTAAATTTACTTACTGTATAAAAATTGGTATGGACCCCACATCACACCCCGGGGCCCAAAAAAAGGGTCGTCTATGTAACCCCCAAAAACCGGCCCAAAACAGGGGAGAAGGGGATTATTGACATGGAAATATAT
Organism: Phyllomedusa bahiana; assembly: GCA_025379985.1. Taxonomy (NCBI): domain Eukaryota; kingdom Metazoa; phylum Chordata; class Amphibia; order Anura; family Hylidae; genus Phyllomedusa; species Phyllomedusa bahiana. The sequence goes on along the minus strand of JAODAL010070585.1, from coordinate 13,863 downwards.
TTTTGTGTTTCCCCCCCATTCTTTAAAAAAAATTTTGGCCCAAACGGGGCGTTCCCTTTGCCCCCATGGGTTTTTTCCCAAGTAGCTCCCAAATAAAAAAGTGTCATAAAATAAAAAAAATTTACTGATCCCAAAAAAAATCAATACTTTCTAAAAAAAAATTTGGAGCCCTTCTGGAAAATGTTTTGTTTGCGAAGTGGTTTTGGGATTTCGTTCAAAATTTAAAGTTTGAGGTAGGGTTGGAGTAGGGACGACAATCAAGACTAAACCCAGGGGAAAATTCGGGGAAAGGGCCTTTTTTAAATTTTTGGAAATTTTTTAAAGACAAATTGCTGCCCTTTTTAAATAACCGGGGATCTAGAGCCCAAATTTGGTTGAAAATGTTTACGACCCCATTTTTTAAATTTTTTTTCCCCCTTATGCTGCCACAACAAAAAAACAATAGGGGCAATTTAAAAAGGGGAAAACCCCCCTTATGTTCTTAGGGCCCACCAAAAAACACTGGTGTTCGGGGTTTTACCTCCTCCAGATAATTTTTTTCTTTTGTACTAATGGCTCCCAGTGCTATCCCTTCCTGCAATAATTTTGAAAAATTTAAAGGTTTTTTTCCCTTGATGGGGATTTTTTAAAAATTTTTCGGTAATTTGTTTTCATCACCCCAGAATTTTTCATTATAGTTTTTTGGGATAAAGGGCTTGTCCATCAGGGACCGTCAAATTCCCCCCTTGTCCCCCTTTTTTATAACTGGGTTTTTTATTTGTCTTGGCTCTTTTTAAGAGCCAAAAATTTCCCCTTTTTCGACTTTTTTTGGGATTTTTTTTTGGGTTTTTTTTTTAATTTTCCTTTAAGGACTTTAAGTCTTTTCCATGAAATTCTAAAAGCTTCCATAGTTTCCCCACCTTTTGAGTGGGTAAAAACGGGGTTTTTCCCTTTCCCGGTCGGGTTTGGAAACACGCGAAACACATTTCTTCTGTGTTTTAATTTGAAAGTCCTTAACTTGGGAAAGAGAAAATTTTGTTCCTTAAATGCAGTTTTTCAAAATTCTTTAGTTTTAAAACCCTTTCCCCGCCTCTAGGTCTTCTAAATTTTTTCCCCTTTTTTTTTATTTTTTCCCTAAAGTATCTTTTAAAACCTTTCAAGAGTCTGAAAAATTTTTATTTATGCCATTAAAGTGGGGAACAATGAAAGTAAATAGTGGGTAAAAAATTTTTAACCCTTTTCCCCCAATACTGAGGGTTGATAAACCATAAGGATTTTTGGGGGTAAGTACAAAAACTTTGAAAAAGGTTTTAACCCTTTCCCTTGAGGGTTTCATTTTGGGTTTGTTATATTTTCTTCCTCGAAAATTCCTTTTTTTTTTTTCCCCCACGGTGCTTTTTTCCCTCCTCGTCTCCCATGTGGGTTTTTTGTTTTTTGGGTTTTTAACTTTGTTAGATTCAATGTGTTAGGGCACCTGGTTGGTAAATTTTAAACTTCGGGTATTTTAACCCCCTCTTTTAGCCAAAGCAACCCGGGAATCTGAAGTTCCTAAAAGGAGATGTCTATGTCGGGGGAAACTTATTTTCCTTTCTGTCTCTTCTGTATTTATGTGAACGTCCTCAAAATTTCGACCCTAGGTTTTCTCTCATATTCCCCATGTTATATACTTGGCTTTCTTGTAGTCGTCAGTCTCTCTGTATTTATTTTTTTTTGTGAGTCCATGATAAAGGTTTTTTAAATTTTCTTTATTCTTTTTAAAATTTTCTCATGTTTTTTTTTAAATTTTGTCATTTTCTTTGAATTTTTGAAAATTTAAATTTGGGGATATCATCTAAAATTATTTTGAAACTTTTTTCCCAGTTTTCTTTTTTTCAAAATTTATGTTTAATTTAATTTTTTTTCATTAAACAGTCCGAAAAGGGCTTTGTTCCCCCAAACTTGGGGAATTTCCTCCTTTTAAAACCCAAAAGATGGAATTTTTTTTGGGCGGGCCCCGAGGAAAGTTTCCCTTTTCCCAATAAATTTTTAAAAAACGAATTTGGGGTCCCCAAAAATAAAAAAATTTCTTCCCATTTGTGCTTTTTCCAATTTTGGCAAATAGTTTTTGCAAATTCTTCTTTATCATTATTTTTTTTTCATTTTTTCCCAAAACCTCGGCCCTTTTTTGCTTCCCGGTTCATGCGGGGGGGAAAATTTTGTGGGGGGACCGTTATAACTAACGGGTACTCAGGTATGTCGGGCTTTTGGGGGCCCCGTACCCTGCCCCCTTTCCCAATGAAATGCGGTAAATTGGGGTTTAGCGGGGAGATTTTTTCAACTGGCTTGTAGAGAATTTTCACAAAGGTGTGTTTTCAAGGGGTTATTGAACTGAAAGTAAAAATATATGAAAAAAACCCGTACGGAAAAAATAAGCAGTAGCTCCCCAAAAAGGGTTAGTTGAAACCTTCATAGAACCGCTGGGTAGCATGCTTCACCCTCGCACGGTTTTTTTTCCTGGCCTTCAGTTCAAAAGCCGCGGTACAAAACGAAGGAACTTTAAACGTAGTTTTGGCCCCAAAGCGAAAAAAAGAGGGTTTAAGATGCTTGTTTTTTTTTTCCCCCCATATACAGCAAAAGGGGGGGGTGCAGGGGGGGACCCAAAAAACCAAACGGGGGTTTGGGGGTTTTTTGGGGTGTACCCCTTTTTTCAGGGGTCACAACTTTTTGGGACACCAAAGTGATTTAAAAAATTTAGAAAGAGGGAAGGGGCTTTGCTCAAACTTTAGATGTCATTTTCCCTGTAAAAACACTTTTGTAAAAAAAAGCTTTCAAACGTATATCTACATGCAAGTAATCCCTTTAGGAAACCCTTTTATAGTTTTCCCTTTAAGTAAAATTTATTTTTGGGGGGGGGGGGGGGGGGGGGGGGGGGGGGCTAGGAAAGGGATAAAAAAGGGAACAGAAAACAAAGGGTTATACCCAAAAATAAATTTTGGCCCGACTTTCCCTTTAAAATTTGAGTCCACAAGGGGCTCTATGTCTAATTCGTAGATCCAGTACGCCCCCCGCGTTTGGGGCGCAGAGGTGTAACCAGTTCCTCCATTCGGGGGGCTGCCCAATTTCTCTACCCCATAGCAGCGGAAACTTTCTTTTTGACCCCCGAAAGGGCTTTTGGAAATAAAATCCCCCCCTTGGGGGCCCCCCGAATTAAAATTTTGGGCCCTTTTTTAAATATTTATATTTATTTTTTCTGGGGATCCGTGTTCTGACCCTTTGGCAAATTACGGGCTGCCAATGAAAATTTTTTTCCCAGGTTAAAAATTTAAAAGGGCAAAACAAAATTGGTTGGGGGCCCAAAATTTAAATAAATTTTTTTATATTAAAAAATTTTTGGGAAAGGGCTTTTTTAAATTTTTAAATTTAAATTTTGTCCTGTTTGATATTTGTTTTGGATATGCCGCATTTTTTTTGTTACATGGGTAAAACCCCTTGGAGGAGAGGGGTCCCGGGATTTTCAAAATTAGACACTAGACCCCTTGGGGACTAAAATTATGGGAACGACTGGGCCAAACTTTTAATTGAGTTAAAACCCTTTCTTTTTTTCTGTTCCCTTTTTCCCCCTTTTCCCCTATTTCAAATATTTTAACCCTAATTTATACTATAAGGGTTCCCCTGGTATGTACTTGAATGTAGATAAAAAAAAGTTTGACGCTTTTTTTACATAGGGTTTTTTCCAGGAAATGAACCTCTTTTTTTGACCAACCCCCTTCCCTCTTTCTAGCTTTTTTAAAATTTTTCTATTGGGTTAAAAAACGTGTGTGACCGTAAACCAAGGGGCAAACACCAAAACCCCGGGAAAAGCTTTGGGTTTTTCGGGTTTCCCCCCGGGCACCCCCCCTTATGCTGTATAGGTTTTTAAAATAAACAACCCTTTTTACAACCCTTTACCCGCTGGGTCCTTCTACTTTATTTTTCCATTCGTCTGCCCCCGGGGGCTTTTTTAAATGAAGGCCAGGACACCGTCAGGATGAAAAGAAATGCTACTTTAATTTGCTGGTTATATAAGGTTTTTTCCAAAAAACCATTTTGGGTGGGGAAAATCCCTTATTTTTGCCGTACGGCTTTTTGCATATATTTTTCTTTTTCAGTTAAACTAAGCACTTGAAGCACCCCTTTTGGGTTTTTTTCCCTTTTTACATCCCAGTAAAAAAAAATCCCCCACTGAAACCCAATAAACACATTTTCTTTCGGGGGGGGTGCGGGCTACGGCCCCTTTACAGCGGGGTTACATACCTTGGTCCCCGTTATGTTATAGGGCCCCCCCCACTTTTTTCCCCCCAATGAACCGGGAAGAAAAAAGGGGCGCGAGTTTTTTGGAAAACAAGGGAAAAAACCCAACAAAGGATAAAGAAAAAATTTGAAACACTATTTGCCAATTTGGGAAAAAAGAAAAAAAGCAAAAAATTTTAATTTTTGGTGGGCCGTAATTCGTTAAAAACTTTTATGGAAAAGGGAATCAAAACCGGGGGGGCCCTTTGCGCCTCAAAAATACCCCATCTTTTTTTTAAAAGGGAGGAATTCCTAATTTTTGGGGAATCAAGCCCAAAACGGACTTTTCAAGAAATTAATTCAATTAATCATAGATTTTGAAAACTGAAAACGGGAAGAAGTACAAAATAATATAGATGTTTATCCAAATTAAGTTGCAAGAATTAAAAAGGAAAATGGGCCAATTTTATAAAAAATCATGGGGAAAAAATTAAAAGAATATAAAAAAGTTAGAAACCATCTCATGGAACGAAAAAAAAACAAAATAAAGAGAGACTTTGACGACTACAAAAAAGACCAATTATAAAAACTGGAGATATGAGAAAAAAACCTAGGTGATTCGGGAAAACCTTTTCACATAAAATACAGAAGAACCAGAAAGGAAGGGGAAGTTTCTCCGACAAAAGCATACATCTTTAGGAACTTCAGATTCGGATTGCTCGGCTAAAGGGGGGTTAACTCCCAGAATTAAGATCCAACCAACCAGGTAAAAACACTTTGAAAAAAATCTAAAAAAAGGTAAAGGCCCAAAAAAATCAAAAAATGGGACATGGGGAGACAAAGGAGGAAGAAACCCACCTTTGGGGAAAAAAAAAAAAAAAGGGAATTGCGGGGAAGAAAATAAAAATTCCAAAAATGCCCAAAATCAAGTGAAAGGATTAAAAAACTTAACAAGTTATTGAAACTTCCCCCGACTATCCTTCTGGGCTTTTAAACTTACAGTATTGGAGAAGGCTTAAATTTTTCACCTACTAGTCACTTCTCATTGTTCCACACTTTAATGGACATAAATAAGTTTGTCAGCTCTTGAGGGGAGAAACGGATATTTTAAAGGGAAAAAAAAAAAAAAAAAATTTGGGAACATTTAGAAGGACCTAGAGGGGGGAAGAAAGTTTTAATCAAATGAATATGAAAAAATATGCTATTTAAGGAAAAAAATTGGGTCCTTTCACGTTACGGGGACTTAAAAGGGAATCAAGGAACAAAATTTGAAATGTGTGCGCGGGGGTTGGGTCCATCCCCAAACCGGAAGGGAAACCCCCCCATTCTACCCACTCAAAGCAGATTTGGAAGCAAAGGGAAAAGCTTTCCCGATTCCCTTGGAAAAAAATTAAAGTCATTGGGGAATTTAAAAAAAACAAAACAAAATCCAACATTGGGAAAAGGGAATTTAAGGCTCTTAATGAGCTAAGACAAAAAAAAAACCTTTGTTATAAAAAAGGGGGAAAAGGGGGGGTTCGACCCCGTGTTGGACTCAGGTTTATAAAAAAATTAAAATTTGGCATTTTTCTGGATGTTGAAACTACTTCCCGGGAAAAATTTATAAAAAACCCCATAAAGGGAAAATTTTCAACTTAAATTATCAAAAGTTAAATTCCCGGGAAAGGGAAATTAGATTTGGGGCCCATTATTTAAAAAAAGTTTAAAAATTTTTATCTGGGGGAGGTCAATCCCAAAAACCCCAGGGTGTTCTTTTTGCCCCTAAGACAAAAAAAAGGGGGGGTTTTTCCCCCTTGAAATTGCGCCAAATTGTTTCTATTTGTGGCGAAAAGGGGGAAAAACTTAAAAAAAGGGAAATCGTTTAAATTTTAAACCAACCATTGGCCCTCTAGACCCCTGGTTTTTTAAAAAGGACCCCCTTTGGGTTTTCTTAAAAATTTTTCCAAAATTTTAAAATTTGGTTTCCCAGAATTCCACTGGTTAGTCTTGAGGTTGTCACCCCCCCCTTTTCTACCCCCAACATCCCTCAAATTTTAAATTTAGAACAGCATCCAATACCACTTAGGGAAAAACCAAAACATTTAAACCCGGGAAGGGCTCCTTTTTTTATTTAAAAAGTATTGATTTTTTGGTATCTAGTAATTATTTTGTTTTGATGAAAATTTTATTATTTGAAAGCTACTTGGATACCTTTGGGGGCAACGGCATCGCCAGGTTTTGGGCCAATTTATTTATGACATGGGGGGGAACAACAATTTATATTAACCATGTTTTTTAACCCAAATTCCCCCCATGTTTGGTCTGGTATGGGCGTTAATAGACGCCCTCTTTTTGGGGTTTTGGGGTCTTTGATTTTGGGGGTCCATACCAATTTCATACGGGTATGAAAATAATAACGATGTAAAAATCTACAGTTTACGTATACGGGGGGAAACCACAAAAAATTGCTTTTCCTTGATTTTTTTACTTAGGGGGGGATGTGGGGAAAAAAATTTAAATTTAATTACCCCTTACACAGAAAAACCATTTGTGGGAAAACGATACTAATCCCAAACATTCCTTTCCCAAAACCATACTAAAAAAATTTATTCCATGGGGGAAAAATACCGTGAGGGAGAGCATGTACAACGGAGGTTGATTTCCCGGGAAAACAAGATAAAAATCATGATCTTAAGGTGAGAACAAGGGGATATACCAATAAACAAATAAACCCAACCCAAAAAAAAAAATTACGGGGGAAAAACGAAAGTTACATTTTTAACCCCAAAAAAAGTTCCAAAAAAAAGTAATTTTTGGAACAGTTTTTCCATCTTATAGTGAAAAAATTAAATTTAAATTTAAAAAAAGATCTTAAATAAAAATATAAACATTTAAGACAAGCAAAACCCTTTGCAAATTTTAAATTGGATAAAAGGGGGTAATTTAGGGGGCCCAAAAACGAAACAAAATTTTTAACCCACGGAAAAAACCCCCCCAATTTTCTTTTTCAAGTACCCCTGTACCAAATTGGCTCTCCCCAAGGGTTTTTTCCCCGGGTAAAAAAAAAAAAATGCGGGCTTAGGGCCAATACACTATAAAAAAGGGCCCTTTTTAAAAATCAAAAAAAGAAGTTTCCCAAAATTTATTATAAAAAAAAAAAATTTCAAAAAATTGGTGACCCAACCATTTATTTAGCCTTTTATGTATATCCTGTGTTTAAAAAATTTAAAAGGGGAAACCCTTTATTCGCGGGGTTTAAAGAAACGGTTCTCAGCATATATATAATATTAAAAAGGGGCCCCACCCTCCCATTCAGGGGCCACAAGGAAATTTTAATTCAAATGCATGCGGGAAAAACAAAATTTTTTTCCGCTGTTTTTGGGCCTAGAAAATTTTGACACCCCCAAGGAATGGGGGGAGACGGGAAATTACCCCTCGTGCGCAAGGGGGCAGGCGTACGGTTTACAATTTAAAAAACCATTTGGGGGCCCCCCTTTTTTGGACTCAATTAAAGGAACGATTGGCCTACATTTTTGAAATAAACCTTTGTTTTCTTTCCCTTTTTACCCTTTTTCCCTTTTGGGTCAAATATTTTTATCCTAATTATACAAAAATGGTTTCCAAAGGTATGTAATTGCTTTTTGTTAAAACGTTTGACGCCTTTTGTTTACATATGTTTTTTAAAAGGAAATGAAAATTATGTTTGGCACGCCCCTTCCCTTTTTTCCGCTTTTTAAATCACTTTTGGGGTGTAAAAACGTGGGGTGACCGTTAAAACAAGGGGACACCAAACCCCAAACCCGGCTTTTGGTTTCGGGGTTCCCCGCACCCCCCTTTTTGCTGTATAGGGTTTAAAAAAAAACAACATTTTTCCCATCTTTATGGGCGGGGTCCATTTTTCGTTTATTTTCCAAATTCGTCTGTACCGCGGCTTCTGAACTGAAGGCCGGACACCGTGCGGGGATGAAGCTTGCTACTCCGGGGGTTCTTGAAGGTTTCAAACCTAACCATTTTAGGTGAGCACTGCTTTTTTTTTCCCGTATTTTTTTGAAATTTTATTTTTTACTGTTCAGTTAAAAACAAAGGGCATTGAAGCACCCCTTTGGAGATTCTTTTACATGCCATTAGAAAAAATCTCCCAGCGGAAACCCAATCACAGCAGTACATTGGGGAGGGTGAAAGGGCTACGGACCCATACGCTGTACTCCCCTTGGGGTACCCGTTAGTTATTACGGTCCCCCCCCCTTTTTTTCCCCGAAAAAAAACCCGGGAAAAAAAATTGGGCGCGAGTTTTTGGGGTAACAATGAAACAAAAATTTAAGGATAAAGAAGAATTTGCAACAAAATTTGCCAAACTTGGAAAAAGAAAAATGAAAGAACTTAAAATTTATGGTGGGACCGTAATTCGTTAAAAAAACTTAAAATTGGAAAAAAAAGGGAATTTTCCCCGGGGGGCCTGCGCCTAAAAAAAAGGGCCAAATCTTTTTTTTTACACGGGGGAAATTTCCTAAGTTTGGGGGAATTTCAAGCCCAAAAGGGACTGTTAAGGGAAATTTAATTCAATTAATCAAAAGATTTTGAAACTAGAAAACGGGGAAGAAGTACAAAATAATATAGTTGATACCCAAAATTAAGTTGCAAAAATTTCAAAGAAAATGAAACTTTAAACCCAAAATTTCAAAAAAAATTAAAAAAGGAATAAAAAAATTTTGGGGAAAAACCATCACATGGACAGGGAAAAAAAATAAAAAAACCGGGAGAGCCCTTTTGACAAATAAAAGAAAGACCAAGTTTTAAAAATGGAGATAGAGGGGGAAAAACCTAGGTCGTTTCGGGAGACGTTCAAAATAAATACAAGAAGAGACAAAAAGGGGAAAATTAATTTTCCCCCGAACATAGGCAAAACATCTATAGGAACTTCAGATTGGGGTTTTGCTCGTCTACAGGGGGTTTAACTACCAAAGAAAAGTAAACCAAACCCCGGGTGCTTTAAACCCCATGTGAATCAAAACAAAGGTAAAGGCCCAAAATAAAAAAACGACATGGGGGGGACGAGGAGGAAGAAAGCACCGTGGGGGAAAAAAAAAAAAGGAATTGCGGGGGGAAGAAAATATAAACCCGAAAATGACCATCAAGGAAAGGATTACAACTTAAAAAATTTGTTATTTTTACTTACCCCGGGCTATCCTTACTGGTCTCAATTTAAACAGTATTGGAAAAAGGCAAAAAATTTTTCACCTACTACCCCCCTTTCTAAATTTTTCCCACATTTAATGGACATAAATAATTTTGTCGGGACTCTTGAGGGTTGAAAACATACTTTGGGGGAAAAAAAATAAAAAAAGGAGAACATTAAAAAGCCCTAGAGGCGGAAGAAAGTTTTAAACTAATTAAATTTTAAAATTGCTTTTTAAAAGGAAAAATTTGGGCCCTCTTCTCACTTTTTTTTCCCCTTTACAAAAAACAGGGGACACGGGAATAAATTTTTGCGCGTGCCCCCCCATCCCGCCGGGGGAACCCCCAGTTCTCCCCACTCAAAGCGGGGAGTGGAAGCAAGGGATAGCTTTCAATTACTTTTGGAAAAAGGAACTTAAAGTCTTTTGGGGGAAATTTTAAAAAAACACAAAACAAAATCCAACAGGGTCGGAAAAGGGGGAAAATTTTAAGGGGCCTTAAGGGCTAAAAAAAATTTAAAAAACCTAGTTTTTAAAAAAAGGGGGGGAAAAGGGGGGGATCGACGGTCGTGATGGAAAACAGGCTTTATCAAAAATCTATAATGCATATTCTGGATGAGGGAAACTACTTCCCAAAAAAAATTTATAAAAAATCCCATAAAGGTAAATTAAAATTTAAAATTTAAATTAAAGTTATTGGGGAAAATTTTAGCACGGGGGCCCTTTTAGTACAAAAAGAAAAAAAATCTGGAGGGGGTTCAACCCCAAAACCCACCATTTTCTATGGTGTCCCTAAACACATAAGGGGGTTTTTTCCCCTGAAATTGCCCCCTATTTTTTTTAGTTTTTGGCAGAAAGGGGGGAAAAACAAAAAATGGATCTTTAAAGCATTTACAACCATTGGTCCCCCCTAGACCCCGGGTTTTTTTAAAGGGGACAGCACTTGTTGTCTTAAAGAATTTCCTTTAATTTTCAAATGGCCCCCAAAAACCCACGGGGTTGAGTCTTGATGTTGTCAGTCTCTACTCCAACATCCCTCAAACTTTAATTAGAACAGCACCCAAATTAAAAAACTTACGAAAACAAAACATTTATCCAAAAGGGGCTCCAAATTTTTTATTTTAAAAAAGAATTTTTTTTTTGGTATCTAGTAATTTTTTTGTTTTTTATGAAAACTTTTTTTTGCAGCTATTTTGGAGTACCAAAGGGGGGCAAGGGCATCCCCACGTTGGCCAATTTTTTTTAGGACATGGGGGGAAAACACAATTTTTTATACCATGTAAATTTAACCCATTCCCCCAAACTGTTTTTTTTGGTATGGGCTTTACATAGACGACTCTTGTTGGTGGGGGTTCTGATGGGGGGCCGTCCATCCAGATTTCATACAGTAAGTAAATAATAACGTTTGTAAATTCTACAGTTTACGTATACGGGGGAAAAAACCAAAAAAATTTTCCCATTCCTTGTATATTTTTTAACGGGGGATGAAAACAATAAATTTAATTTTTCCCACCTTACACAGAAAAACCATTTAGGGGAAAAACACGATACTAAGAGCCAACATTTGCCATCCCAACCATACTAAAAACTCTTTTCCAGGGGGGGAATTTTCCCGTCACGGGACCCTTTTAAAACGGAGGTTGATTTCCGGGAACAAGAAAAAAATCATAGATCAAGGCGGAAACAAGGGGATTCCCTTTAAAAAAAATTGAACCAAGAAAAGAAAAAAAAACGGGGAAAAAAACCAAAGGAACATTTTTAACCCCTTAAAAAATTTCCCTTTAAAAAAAGTAATTAGGGAAAACGTTTGTTCCTTACTTAAAAGGAAGAATTCAATTTAATTTAAAAAAGTTTCTTAAATAAAAATTATAAACATCTTAAAAAAGAAAAAACCTTGCAAATTTTAAATTGGATGAAGGGGTACTTTTTAGGGGCCAAAAGAAACAAAATTAAAAGCCACGGATATACCCCCAAAAGTTTTTTTTCCAAGTACCCCTGTAAAACATAATTGGCTCCCCTCCAAGGGCTTTTACCCAAAGAAAACAAAAAAATTTTTGCGGCATATCCCAAATTTAAAATTATCAAACAGGACAAATTTAAACAAAAAAAGAAGCTTCCAAATTTTAAAATAAAAAAATAAAAAATTAAAAATTTTTAAAACCCAACCATTTGGGTTTATCCATTTTATTTTAAAACCGGGTAAAAAAATTTACATTGGCAGCAGTTTTTTGGGAAAAAGGCTAGAACAGGGTTTCTCAGAACATATATATAATTTTAAAAAAGGGGCCACATCCCCCTTTCAGGGGCACAAGGTTTTTATTCAAATGCATGGGGGATCAACAAAAAGGGGTTTCCGCTGTTTAGGGGCCTTTAAGAAATTTGGACACCCCAAAGGGAATGGAGGGGGGACTTGGAAATACACCTCGGGGCCGAAGCGCAAAGGCTTACTGGATCTAAAAAAATTTGGGACACTAGACCCCCTTTGGGTGGACTCAATTAAAGGAACAATCGGGCCTACATTTTTTTTGGTTTAAAACCCTTTCCTGTTTTTTTGTTCCCTTTTTACCCCTTTTCCTAGTCAAATATATTATACAATTTACAATAAGGGTTTTTACCAAATTTATGTACTTGCATTAGTTTAAAACCTTTAAAAACTTTTTTTGTTAACTTTTGTTTATAACAGGAAAGGACTTCTATTTTTGACAACGCCCCTTCCCTTTTTAATAGCTTTTAAATCACTTTTGGGGTTTTCCAAACGGGTGTGCCCTAAAACAAGGGTAAAAATAAGCCCAAAACCCCGCTTTGGGGTTTCGGGGTCCCCCCGGGCACCCCCCTTTTCTGAAATTGGTTTAAAAAAAAAAAAAAGAAAATCTTACCATTTTTAAACGCGGGCCCCCATCTACTTTTGTTCCATTCGTCTGTGATCAGAACAGGCCTCTTACATAGAACCTCCTTAATTTTTTGGAAGGCTTGTTCGGCCTCAGGACTCCACTTTACCATGGTGGACTTCGCTCCCTTGGTGAGGTCTGTTAGAGGAGCAGCTATTGAGGCAAAGCCTGGCACAAACCTCCTGTAATAGCCTGCAATGCCCAGGAAGGCTCTAACCTGCTTTTTGGACACCGGTTGAGGCCAATTCCTAATGGCTTCAAGCTTATCTACTTGGGGTTTGATGATCCCTCGGCCGATGTTGTAGCCAAGGTAGCGAGCCTCTTCTAGCCCTATCGCGCATTTCTGGGGATTGGCTGTTAGCCCAGCGGCCCCTATCGCGTCTAGGACTGCTTGCACCTTAGCCAGATGCGAATCCCAATCAGCACTATAAATCACCACATCATCCAGGTATGCGGCTGCATACTTTTTATGCGGCTGCAGGATGATGTCCATTAGCCTCTGGAAGGTCGCAGGGGCCCCATGTAACCCAAAGGGAAGGACTACATACTGGAAGTGTCCCTCTGGGGTAGAGAATGCTGTTTTTTCCCTGGCCTCATCTGTGAGGGGAACCTGCCAATACCCCTTGGTGAGGTCTAAGGTGGTCATATACCTCGCAGGCCCCAACCTCTCGATCAGCTCATCGACCCTTGGCATGGGGTAGGCGTCAAATTTGGAGATCTCATTCAACTTGCGGAAATCGTTACAGAACCGCAAGCTACCATCCGGCTTAGGAATGATCACAATTGGGCTCGACCACCCACTTTGGGACTTCTCTATGACCCCTAAGGCTAACATTTTCCTCACCTCTTCTGATATGGCTTGCCTCTGGGCTTCCGGTACCCTGTATGGTCTTAACCGTACCTTTTGACCGGGCTCGGTGACAATGTCATGTTTAATGACGTCTGTCCGGCCAGGCAGTTCAGAGAAGACCCCTCGGTTCCATTGTAGGAATTCCCTGACCTCCTGCCTCTGGACCTCTGACAAGGATTCTGAGATATGAATAGGGGGTAACCCCTTGTTTGGGACCTCCCTGAGCTCCTTTGCAGCCACCAGACTTTATCGGTCCTTCCAGGGTTTGATGAGGTTGACATGATATATTTGGTAGGGCTTTCTTTTCCCTGGCTGGAAAACCTTGTAGTTCACCTCACCTACCCTTTCGCAGATTTCATAAGGGCCTTGCCACTTGGCTAGAAATTTGCTCTCTACTGTGGGACAAGTACGAGCACCCTGTCCCCGGGCTGAAGGACTGACCCTTGCGTGTCCTGTTGTAAACTCTGGCCTGTGCCTCCTGGGCCTGCCGCATGTTTTCCCTTACAATGGGCATAACTGCCGCGATCCTGTCCTGCATGTCGGCTATATGCTCGATGACACTCCTGTAAGGGGTTTCCTCCTTGTTCCAGGTCTCCCTGGCTATGTCCAGGAGCCCTCGGGGATGTCTCCCATACAGCAGCTCGAATGGAGAAAATCCGTAACGCCTGTGGCACTTCCCGGATGGAAAACATCAGATAGGGCAACAGGCATATCCCAATCCCTCCCATCCTTTCCACCACCTTTT
>JAODAL010070584.1:0-15871 GCA_025379985.1 Phyllomedusa bahiana | reverse complement strand
CGGGCCGCGCCCCCACCCCTTATTCAAGCCGGAATTACGAGCGCAATCCGGCTCGCAATTCCGGCTTGAATAAGCCGTGTGAACCAGGGCTTACAGTTGGTGGCATAAAAGACCAATAAACAACTATTTGTAAAAGGCAGACTGAAGTGCTAAACACAGCCTATTGCCGCTGATACGGGAGCAGCCAGACAAGACTTCCCGTGAATAACATGTCCCTATCCTGTTACTTTTTATATATTACTGTTGCTACGTACTGCAGTTCCACAGTTCTAATAATGTATTTTCTGTTTTTACCATAATTTGTATCTTAGAGGAATTAAAGGAAAATACAAATTAAAATAATTATCTGCACTTCCTCACCCTCCTATTGCCTTTTGTGCTGTACAGTGGAAAATGAAATTAAATGCTCTCATCTGATGCTACAGCCATCCAGATCACGGTCCAGCTCCCCTAACAAAATACAGCGGACAAAAGTGCTTGTTATGCAAGCAATACACATTATTGGTATTTCAGATTGTGGACATCCGGCTCAGTCACCTGTGGTCACAGGGTCTGTCTCTTGGCAGCTGACAAAGTCATTCTGTTGATGTTGAGCAAGCTTGGAGCTTTCATTATTTAGTTACTGGGGTACCATATCTTAATTAGGGGCTGTTTACACAGCATTATGGACTACACTTGAGGTATTCGTCGGGATACTGTGAAGAAAATTACATCGAAAGATGCCATTATGTAGCTGATGTGCCACCCTTTACTGATCAATAGAGCAAGCATAGTCCAATGTGACTGTGTTTGCTAAATTTCCCAGCAGAATGTGCTTTTCCTGCAGGTCTCCAATGCATGGTAGACTATGCTTTTGGGTGCCCATCAGGGTATCTTTTGTCACCATACCCCGACAGATACCTCCAATGTTGTCCATAACCTTGGTTAACAGCCTCTCACTTTAAATAGTTGTCTTGTTTAAAGGGGAGTCATATTGCCAGGTCTCTGCAAAGATTTCAGATTACATGAGACTATGAGCGCTTAGTTCTCTTTTTAATCATATTTATTAAAATACTTTTTTGGATTTATTATGTCTCTCAGTCTGGATGGCTGTCCGTGCACCTTTAGGCCTGGTTCACACGGCTTATTTCCGGCGTAATTGTGGGGACGGATTTCGCCCTGCAATTACGGCGGCAGCCGTGCAGCGGGGTGGGGTGGGGGCGGGGGGCCGGCAGCTCGCCGGCCCCATAGACCATCATTATCTACGGCGCGCACGCGCCGTAAATAATGTGCATGTCACTTTCTCCCCGCCCCGGGTCTTCGCTGAGCGGTGCGGAGAGACGGAATCCATAGTTCTCTATGAGAACTGTGGATTACCGTAATGACTGAGACGGATTGGAGCCGTACTGCAGCGCAAATAAGCCGTGTGAGCGAGGCCTTACAGATCATCCACAAGGAGCTAACTTCAGTTGGAGCAGGCGGCAAACTGCTTTTTTTTCTTGTACTAATTTAATAAAAATTACAGTTGGGCAACCAGCAATATGACGACTTGTGCAAGAAAGGGCTGCCCGAAGCTAATTACCCCTTTATTAATTATATTCCAGAGTTTCCCTATAATTTGAGATATTACCTATAAAATACCTATAAACACATATTAACTATAACTGTAATATCATATCAGTAATTCCACCTATTACACCCATAACAACTTATTACAGTCCTGTCTCCATTATTACCATCACTGCATAGTATTGCAACTGCTCTGGTTGTTCTACCTTCCTGCTTCATAAATGACTTCATCAACAAGCTGGCATATACACAGTGAAGTCATGTTATTATGAAAATTCTACTTATAATGTCAGCTGCACGTAGCTCAAAAAGGACGTCACATGTGCTGACCTGGCTTGGTTGGTGTATAAGGTGTGTAATAGGCTGTCTGCACCCATGTCCCTCGTTGCTGTCATTGTAAAAAGAGGCAATTTCTCAGAGTTGCAAAAAGGGATGATTATTGGCTTTCAGGGGAATGTTGACAGTATTTCCGAAAATTGCAGTTTGTGAACTGTTCATGTGCTGCTGTGCATAGACAAATGGCACCATTGTGGACCAACATGATAAAGTGGAGCAGCTCACTGACAAAATGAGCCATGGGGCTACCAGACGTGTGTCTAAAAAACAGTTCATTGAATCCTATATATAGGGTCCTAGAGCAGACGGATGTCCCTGCCCCTCTGCTAACGAAGCTGCCTTGACAGGAAAGGCTTTAATTTTCACAACAGTATTGGAATTGAACCTTCATTAATTGGCAATGGGTTGTCTTCTCCAAAGAGTCACATTTTCTGCTTCATTGAATTGATAGACATTCGCATGTCACATGCGAAACATCAGAGAACAAACACCCTACAACCTTTGCTGGAAGAACACAAGCTGGTGATGGCAGTATCAGGACCTGGGGACCGTATTTGTGGCATTTGCTTGGCTACTCATCCATGTGGAAGGGACTCTTACTTTATTCAGGTATCAATTCATCCTTGATCACTTACACCCATACATGCTGATTGTCTCCCATGGGGCAGATGGTGTCTTCCAGCAAGAGAATATGTCACATGGGTAGAAATATCTGACATTGGTTGGAAGAGGATCATCAACACCTTCAAGTACTACCTTCTGCTGTGATTAATGTGTATCATGAGTGGACAAATGATATCATATCACTACGAATAAGTAATGTGGAAACTTTGGAGCACCTCAAGTCACTGATGTGAGAGGTGACTCTTGGCTATGAAGGTGGGTGAGGGTGGACTGACAAACTACAGTGCAGCAGCTCGTCCATTCTTGCAGTTTACATGTATCCATACATGCTGAGTGCAGATTGGATCTTCCAGCAAGACATGTCACATAGCCAAACATGTCCGACATTGGTTGGAAGAGCATGACCAAGACTTCCAAGTATATTTGGGCCCCTTAATTCCCCAGACTTGGTCCTAATTGAGTATATATGGGACCACCTTAATCATCGTATTCGCTCTATGGATCCTCCCCCATACACCCTTCAGCAGCCGTGGGATACAGTCAGCATGGCTCCAGATACCTGTGACTCCCAGCCACAGTCCGTACTGCAGATAGTAGTTACTCTGGATAGCTCTTGGTCATAATAAGGTTATGTTCACACGGCATAATTGCAGGATGTACAGTACACCCCGCAATTACGCCAGGTATTCGGGAGTCGCGCTGACACGTGCATTCTCCCGCGACACAGGGGGACCGGCAGCCCGCCGGTCTCATAGACATTCATTACTCTCGCTCCCGATAGTTGACCCACTAAAAAGTCAACATCTCGCTCATATCAGAGCGCAAATACGACGCGAAATGCGCGCCAAAATTACCCAGTGTGAACATACCCTAACAGGATTTGACTGTGTACTTTGGAAAGATTCTTTAATTTTCTTGTACACAAGCAGTACCAGTGCCTTAACCTAGAACTATAGTACATCTCAACTAACTCTGAATATGTGCTTTGTCTAACCATTACTTAGACTCCACCAAATTAAATTACAGTTTTAAAAACACAAACCCGAACTGCCTCTGCTTTCTTGTGGAACATCTCCTCCATGTCCTTTGCAAGTTTTTTGACAAGTTGAAGTCCATCTATCTCTTCTATGGAAACTTCCTTCTCAAATTCTTTGTATTTCTGAGAGAAACAAAAAAAGATGCAAAAATTTAAATATTTGTAAAAATATGCTGATTCAATACTTTACAATAATAATGAAGGATTTCACCTTGAACTTGATTTTCCTCCCATATAATAATTGTAAATTATGAGAGGTAGAACCACTGTCCAAAATAATAAATGCGTTTATTCTAGTCCTGAAGAGTATGATGATGATTTGTACCATGCCTTTTCATTGGAGCTTCTTGTAACATGTGTTGAAATATGAATGTGCCTAAAGCTTTATAAACATAGCAAAATCATAGGCATGTAGAACCTGTTGTAGTCACCCACTTAGGGGTACATGTATGAAGACTGTAGATCTAAGACTTTCCGTGTTGCCCAGAGCAGCCAATCAGAGCTCCCCTTTCATTTTTTCAGAGCACTATATGAAATGAGTGGGGCGCTCTGACTGGTTTCTATGGGCAACAAAGACAGTTTGACACCTGACCATTTTCATACACTGTATACTTGCACATCACTCAAATACCTCAGATGCTATGTTAAAGTACATGAAATCTACAAATTCTTTAAATGAAAATATGCAGTTTTATTATTTCTTTTCACATATATCAGGGAACGAAGTGCTTTGTCTATACCTTGCCAAACTTGGGAAAAAGTACAAGTTACTAGTGGTTTTTTGTAACACTTAGAGGATTCCTTCACATGAAATGGGGAAATGCCACAGAATGTCTACACTGAGAAATCCACAGCATTCCTACCATTAAATCTGAAGCAGCAAATCCACATTTAATCATGCTTGCACACTTTGTTGTGAATTTGGCACTGTGGATTTGGTGTGCATGAATATGTTAATATAATATAGAAAAATAAACATTTCATGTAAATTTGTGAATTTCAACTTTAAATCAAGTGGGGAAAAAAATTACAATCAATTTACAGCATGTTAGCTCAAAAAATTGGCATTCGGCAGATTTACGATTTGCTCCGTAAGTCAACTTCCTCTTAAATTCATTGAGGAATTTTTCCACAGCAGGTTTATGTTATTTTTTTTAAATATTTTCTGTATTTATTATTATTAGTATTATAGCTATATATTATTAATTTTTAAAAACTTTCCTTGGGTAACCACACTCACTTCCATTATTGTCTGCATAGACAGAGCAGCATGGTATAGCTACTTTATAGATGCTGCTATGTAGGAAAGTATAGACATAAAACTGTCAATAAACTAATAGAGTCCTTAGTACTGCACCTTCCCCAGACTCTATCAGTGGCAGAAGAGCTGAATATAGGGCCACATGTATGAAAACTCTCTAGGTCTAAAACTCACTTTGTTGCCTGTTGCAACCAATCAGAGCACCCATTTCATTTTTCCAGAGCACTGTATGAAATGAAAGGGGCACTTTGATTGGTTGCTATGGGCGACAAAATGAATTTTAGACCTAGACAGTTTTCATACATGAGGCCCATAGAGCTTTGCATATATATATATATATAATTTATATATTATATATATATATTATATATATATATATATATAATATATATTTATATATATTTTTATATATATATTGTTACTGTCTTACTATTATTAATTCAAATTACAGAGGCACGGGCACTAAGCTGTGAGTAAGTATGGACGTGTTTCTGTGATTTTAACTAAATAATGGTCTATTTTTCTGTGTTTTTTTATTGTAAATTGCCGGAGAGTTACTGTAGGGACTCGCAAGACAATGATGACCTTTGTCATGGATTGCAAGTATATGCATTTTGGCCAAAATATCAACTAATACCTCATGTTTGATATTTTTTCAGTATGTAGTTTTGCCCTATAAAACTGGGGAGCAAAGGGTATCAGTATTTTCTATTGGCCACTTGGAATATGCTGGGCAGCCCGTGCAATCGAATAGTAAGAGCGTCATCAATTGGTGGTAAGCCAGCATGGTGCACCACACATAACCATACCACTGGCAGTCTATATTAGCCTTATCTGTGACTGTAATACTATACTGGCACTGTGGCCTTTCTGTATACAGGCTTTTCTGTATACTGGTGTGAACTGTATAGTTATACACCAAGAAATTGCCCCCACCCCCTTATGGATAAGTCTCTGTACAATTGTTCATCTATATTCTGCACCTAGAGCACTGTGGTTTTATTGCTTCCAACTGGGAAGGTTTTTTTTTTTTGGTTCTGCCATTGTGCTATAAGTATAGCCATGTTTCTGTGAAATTTAAATCAATGATGTCCCATTATACTGTGATTTTTTTCTTTTATATCTAATCCCCCAGCGGCTCAAGAAACCTGTTATTCATCATAAAACAACTTTCTCTCTAAATAAAATAACATGGCTTTGCTTACCCTGTCTAAACCTATACAGCAAAGCTGAGAGGTGAGCAGCAGAAAACAAGAGATAATGTCAGCCTATTGTGTGTTTTCTAGTGATCAACTTGAAAATCAAAATTTTTATGCTTGTCACATAAAGAAAACATTAAGAAAGTTATATTAAAAAGCTAATTTAAATAGTATCATAATTTCCCAAAAATAATTGAATCATTACATTTTTCTGTTAGAAACAATGAAACAAAATAATGAGAAAATAGTACCATGAACAGCACCCTACACTTCAAACGAAAACTTAAGAAAATCTGTAACCGCTTTCCAAAAGAACTGTGAAGCCTTAGGCTTCTGCCCTAATAGGTTTGTAAAAATAGTCTTGTGAAAATGCCCACTGGACTCTCAGGAAAAAGAAAACCGGTATTGATACAGATGAGCCTTTATCGGTTTTACTTTAATGGATAGTTCAGAGGAATTAATTAATTTGAACTTCTAAGAACAGGAGCGACTTCACTTTAAACCAATTTACTTCTTTCCTATAGCAAACAGAATGACCATTGATGGTTTCAGGGTAAATTGACATGACAATTAACTTCACCTTATTCAGTATAACTTCTATCTATATAATGTAATGAGTATCTATTCAAGAGTAAACTACACAAAAGTGATCATTAAAGGGCTTTACAGGTTCAGATAAACATGGTGTCTTCTGCAAAATGTCACACCTGTCTACAGGTGCAATACCAGACACAACCTATGGTCAGGGAGGTGCTCTTTCTGGAACAAAGCAGCCAAATTTTTCTAATTTTATATACCTGTAAAAAATAAGCCTGAATTATTGCATCAAATTTTCAAGGTTTTTAACCACCAGCCTCTCTGGAAGTCCAAGTTGCTTCAATCTAGCTAAAAGCATGTTCTTATATGTAAAAAGCTGAAGTTATAGCTTCCATACTATTGATATTAAGCCTTAATATAGCTGTTATTAGTCTTGATAGATCACAGTTGGACAACTCTAATGATAAATTTAAATCTTATTTCTTAAAGCATAACATGAGCAGAACTTGTTGGTGGTCAATTTACTATTCATTATGGACCAAACAGCACATAATGTACCAGATATGAATTGTTGTCATTATGGAAGCACTGTATTTTTTTTCTGATTGTCCCTGAAAAGCAAATTTAAAAAAATAAGTGGATCAAGAATATGTATAATGTGTGGGAACATTTAGTTTATTTTTTTAAATACAATATTTAGCCAGCACTTTAAAATTGAAGTCATTGGTTTCTTGGGAACATCAAGTACAGAGAAGAAGAAAAAATAATCCTACACATTCATCATTGGAATGTAATTATGATTCCTTGGTTCTGGTGGGGCGAGGGTAATTTTACCTCTTAACTACTTTTTCAGTGGTTGATTTTCTACTTGCATCGATATTTCAGGGAATAAAAATTGACCTCCAGAAGCAAAAACCAAGGTGAGCTTGGACATGGTGTTGGCTTTAGTTAATGGGTGGTGAACAACAGACCCCTTACGATGGGTTGTTCTTCATTCCTTTCCACATGCCCTCTTAGGGTATATTTATTTGCTAAAAAACTAGGTCCATAAAACAACCACTACCAAAGTGTGAATCTTGTTTTGCTGTATTTGGTCTATTAATGTACTATAATCTGTGGATTGGTATTTTGGAACAAATATTTCTTTGGTATAAAATGGGTTAAATGAAAAGTTGAACATGTCTTTAGTTTGAGTCTAAAAGGGAGCCTATCATATAGGTTATGCTGCCCTCGCTGAGAAATGCACAAACTAGTGCCAGTCATGCTGTTTCCAGTGCTGTGTCCCTTATTCTGTAAGATGCAGCAGTTTCATGACATTTATGAATGGGGCTGCGCCAGATATCTAGCGTCTTTACAACCCGATATCAGACACAGCCCGGTACATACATTTTTAAATCTACCGCATTAAATAGCGGGAGACGGGGCGCACTAGAACAGGAGCATTCTATGCCGTTATTAGGCGCATGAAATTTGGCATGTCAACAGCAAATTTCATGCATGTCGCCCTTAGAGGGGTTTTGCCACAAAGTAAAATTGACGTGGGAGGTTTGAAAATTAAATAATAAACCTTTTCACCATACATCACAATTAAAAATTCTGCACCGTTTTTGTTTTAGCTGCTCCTTTAGTGATCCATTGTTTACAGCTCATCTCCAGGGGATATGACCAGGGCTGTAAGCTCCTCAGTCCTGGTCACACATGCTCAGACATCACCTCTGTTCTCAGGTAGCTACTGAGTGTTCAAACCCCGGGTGCTGTCATTCTACTCCTGTCCTTTGGACTAGTTAGTAAAAAGTCAAACAGTGCAAATAAAAAAAAGAAACCTAAATAAGGTATATGCATTGATAAAGAGAAAAAAAAATCCACAGGTTAAGTTCCTGCAGGGATTTGAACCAAGGACCCTTGTGCTGTAAAGCAAAAATGTTACCTCTGAACTACAATGTAGCTACTTACAATTCTATACATAAGCAGACCTTTCTTTGACTAGAGAGAGAAAAGGCCTAGTGATGTCATCCTGCTGGGTCACATGATATGCAATTCAAACAAATCACACACGCCTCCAACCAAGCACACAGAGCTGAAGAGCAGGATACAGGAGGTATGAAATGAGATTGTGGCAAAACCACTTTAATTATCAAATCTGGCAGTTTGCAGCCAGAAAAGAGTCTAGATAACAGCCTCGCCCATCCAATCCTAGCTCTGCCCAGGTATTAACCTACTCACAGTAATAGGTTAAATCAGCCATGAGTAGGTGGGGCTAACTGTGGGTGGGCAGGGAAACACCCACTCATGAATAAGCTATCAGGACAGAGTGCAATCTGCCAGATTTCAGCTTTTGGCCTCGTTCACACGGCTTATTTGGGTGCTGATTGGAGCCGTACTGCGCGCCGTATTTGCGCTTCAGTACGGCTCCTATCCGTCCCAGTAACTACGGTAATCTACAGTTCTCATAGAGAACTATGGATTCCTTCTCTCCTACCGCCCGGCGAATCCGCCGGGCGGGAAGAAAGTGACATGTCAATTATTTACGGCACGTACGCGCCGTGAATAATGACTGTCTATGGGGCCGGCGAGCTGCCGGCCCCCGCCCCGCTGCACGGCTGCCGGCGTAATTGCGGGGCGAAATCCGTCCCTGCAATTACGCCGGCAATAAGCCGTGTGAACCAGGATTAAGAACAACATGTATGAATGGGGCTGCAGCATGGTTTTTTTGCATGCTTTGAGCCAAACAAATTGTCTCAGTCCTGTTTTATAGATGCATGAACTATCGTACGACAAAATTTGGCGCAATCTGTGCCAGACATGGCACTTTTGAAAGTGCCAAAAATGCAGGGGCATGTCATTCCAGAATCCTATGATGTGCCAGAAATGCACCAAAGTTTGACGTGAAACCATCATATAAATGCATACCAGGTTCAAAGTGGCATGGCTGAGACAAATTTTGGCACATACAATCTATGTGCCAATGTTTGCCACATAGATTGTGAGACACTTTCATTTATACAGTCGGATCATACACTATTAGAAACAGAAGTAAAACTGGCGAGTCGGTGTCATAAATGCTCTGAAACTGCTGCATCTTACAGAAAAAGGGACACTGCTGGAAACAGCATGACTGTCACTAGGTTGTGCTGTCCTCAGCAAGGGGGGCATAATCTAGGTGACAAGTTCCCTTTACGTTTTCTCAAGTATCGTTCATGGTCTTTAGCAGGGATGTACAGTGGGGAAAAAAAGTATTTAGTCAGCCACCAATTGTGCAAGTTCTCCCACTTAAAAAGATTAGCGAGGCCTTTGGTCTTCACCACAGTGGAGTTTGGAGTGTGACTGTTTGAGGTTGTGGACAGGTGTCTTTTATGCTGATAACAAGTTCAAACAGGCGCCATTACTACAGATAATGAGTGGAGGACAGAGGAGCCTCTTAAAGAAGAAATTACAGGTCTGTGAGAGCCAGAAATCTTGCTTGTTTATAGGTGACCACATACTTATTTTCCACCATAATTTGCAAATAAATTCTTTCCAAATCAGACAATGTGATTTTCTGGATTTGTTTTCTCATTTTGTCTCTAATAGTTGAGGTCTACCTATGATGACAATTACAGGCCTCTCATCTTTTTAAGTGGGGGAACTTGTACAATTGGTGACTGACTAAATACTTTTTTTCTCCACTGTAGATATAGGAGGTGCAGAAGTAAGATTCGAATCCAGGCCTTGGTGTCTGGGGTATCTTTAAGTCCCCTCTGCTACTAAAGAAGACAAAAGAATTGTATAAAGGCCAGGGAGCTTGAAGTTATGCCCTTTACCATTAAAGTTATAACTGTGTTTTGGGCCAGGACAATGGATGGGGACCGCCTGGAGCACCACTTCATCTCAGGCACGGAAGCTGTAACTTGGCAGAAATTTCCATTGGTGTGGGCGCTATATTCATTAAATGCCAAGGGCAAGGGAATATATTGTGCCAGACCTGAATGTGATCTAAAAAAATATGATAAATTTCATAATATGCAAAAATTAGGATGCAATCCAGGTTTGCTTCAAGTACTATAAAAAGCCTGATTGGGAAAGTGACCGATTTATATGAGATAAGCAAGAATTAATCAAGTTAGAACACATTAAATCTTTTTTTGGATGTCTTACATAATATAAAGTAAGGAAAGTCATAGGTTCTTCGATTTTTCAATGTTTCATTTAAGACCTAAATTCCTCAGTTCATCTGCATTCCACTATCATTATGCCAATCAAATTGCAATGGCTCGTCAGTGGTTTTGTGATCCATTGCAAATTGGGAATGCAATCAAAGAACAATGTACCTAAATTGCATAGCCTGTCTGTCACACACGGGTCTGTAAGTTTAATTGAAGATGAACCCAGCTTCATATTTCTGTGGCAGAAAGGAGGAAAAAAAGACCAGAGAGCACCTAAAGAATTTACATTAGATGACTTTACGTCTAAATAAATCTTTATTTGTTGTAACAGTTAACATTGGAATGTAAAAGGAAAGGTAAAAAAAAAAAAAAAATAGAAAATCTTCAAACAAGCACCAACTACAGAGCTATATGCTTTTTCACTCACAGGAAGTTGCAGAAAGTTTTTCTTTCACTCTGTTGGACAGATTGTGGGTGGGTCTATAGCAGTGATTAGCATATTTAACTTCTCTTTAGCTGAGACATTACAAAGATGTTTACTGAATATGAAATGTCTTGCACTTACAAGTGCTTACCTATAAACAAAAGCTAATCTTGCTAGAGATAATGGGTGACATGTCCAAACATAGCCCCCGCCACGCTAGTTTTAGGGTTCATTTAATCAATGTAAAGTTCGCCTGAATGAATGAACCTGTCAAAAATCTGGCATGTGGTATATCTTGCATAGTAAAATTGATGCACCTATCTAGGCGCATTGCATAATTTAGACATATAGGACATGTCGCCCAATGAGTCTTCTTTAAGAGTGAGCTCCTTCCATGTTGATTTCACTCCCTGCTCTATGTCTAATTAGGAAGATAAATATGGATGTATTCAGAAAATCTTGTGTGCACGCAGAGCTGATAAAATCTCTCTTATCTCCTAACTAACTTTGGTATGTTCAGATACATAAGGGTCCTGGAAGGTATAAAAAGCAAAATGTAGCCAGGACACATTGTCTGAAAGTGCACGTCTCCCGCCAAAAAAGCATGTAACATTAGAAAACGAGAATCAATGGGTCTGCTCAACTGCGGGTTAAAAATTATGGTAAAAACATCTTCCTTGTTTTCAATAATCTATCAAATCAATAAGAATCATAGTGGAGATACTTATGTGCCTGAAACACGTCACCTATGTCTGTGTATCTCCACTACAATGCTTATTAATTTTATAGCTTATTGAAAACAAAGAAGATTTTTTTTTACCATAATTTTTCACCACAATTGCAGTGACCCATTGATTCACGTTTCCTGGAAACTATAACCCAGGTTGGTTTTGTAACCAAGGAACTTGAATTCTGAGATTTTGCACTTCATATTCTGGTTTAAATTGAGTCCAAAGAAATAGAAATCCAGTACAGAAAAATCCTTTTCTAAGAGAAAGCGGGTGAGAAGAAGTGAAAGAGAAGTTAGTTAGCATCACATTTTTCGGGGGTTTAAACTTGTTAGGTATACAGCAAGTCTAGAACTTTGCTCCGTCCATACATGACAATCTAAGTTTGCGCTGTATATAACTGAGTACCTTTCTCATCTGAGGAACGAATGTCCTATGTTTTATTACAGCTTTTAGCACAGATTTTCAAGGCTTTAAATACCTAAATATATGAACCATTTTTTGGCAAATACAGCTTTGGTGATTCTTTGTAGTTTTCTGTAGCACTAATTGATGAGTTCTTCCACATCACTTTGGTTTATGCCTTTTGAGGTTTGATTAATTACTATATATGTATTATCTATTGTGTTTTATTACATATGTTATACACTCCTTTGTGATTTTCTAGATCATTGTACGTGAATTACTAAAATAGTTCTGGTACATCAAGTGTAGTGCATGTTTTAATAAAACGTGTTAATCTTATAGTGATCTAAAGAGGTAACTGTTTAGTGATTTAAAGAGGTAACTGTGGGTCATTGGCCCTTACCTTCACATTGCCAATGGCATTCATTTACATGATGTTTAATGCACATTTGTCTTAACCAGTTAATATGGACCTATAAGTGTAGCAAAGGACCACAGGAAATGTGTAGCTCTTTTAAAAGGGTTGTTTTGTTCTCACACATGTCAATGCAAGGCTTTTTGGCTTCTAATCATATCAGTCTCAATACTGTTACCAACTCCTTATTCACAATATTGGCTCCCTGCACCAAGGCTTTGAACATCAAGGAACAATTGAAAGCATTTTCCCACTGTTAGATATATTCGTCCTATATAGCATTGAGTCTTCTGTGGATCCTGCTGGGAATTGGTTTTTAACCTGCCTGAGGATTAGTAGGTATGCCTCCATTTTTCCGTGATTTATTATAAATTTTGTGTTATGTTTTCTGTGATGTGTATGCAATGTATGATGTTATATTATGTTAGTGTAGGGACTCTCAAGATCATGAGGATCCTTCACGTGGGTTGCGAGCTTGCATATATTTGCCAAAATATCAACTAATACCTTGCGCTTGATACTTTTTTTCATCTTGCAGTCTGGCCTTTTGATGAATAGAAGTGTGAGATGTCAGTATTTGGGTGCACCATACGTGATACAAAACTGGCATCTTATAGAAGTCTATCAATGTATAAATTCAGTACTATGCTGTCTCTGTCCTTAAAATGGCTGTTTTATCTGTATTTTGCATTTGTACAATCTCCCCTTCAGCGTATAGTGTTTTTTCTGCTTTCTGTTAGAACTGTTTTTTAAACTTTTGTACTTGCAAGTATGGGGAGTATGTAATGCTGATACTGGTGCTGATCACTTTGAGAATGCTTCCATTCTTCTGTAATTTATAATATATTTGTACCACTTCAATCCTCGAAGCAGCAACATTGGCAACCGGAGCAGCTGCCGACGATCCAGTTTTAAATCTGACAATTATTGTGCCCCTAAATTGCACGAGTTCAGTTCGTTCTGTGTTTTCACAGTGTAAGATTTTTGACATTACTTCACAAGGACGGCACCTTCTCATTTGCCTTCCTTTTTCCTCTGTCCATCTGCATCTGATTGCGAGGATACCTATAAATAAATACATTTTTGGCAAAATTGCCCAAAAGTACATGTATTTAATATAGACAATCATAGGAGGTGAGGACTGGAAGCACCAAGGATTTAGATGGAGTCTTCCCTTGGTGCTGGATAACACTGTAAGATCCCTACCCGGGACTCTATGGTTGTTTGCCCACCTCCATCTTCTTGCCAATTCCATCCTGCAGTTTGGTTATATTCACATTAGTTTTTTTTTTTTTTGCTAACAAATAAAGAGAGAGGCGTTCTCTCCACCTAGTAATATATTGGATGAGGAAAACCTAGGTTGGATCCTCTATCTCCAGAGGCCCTATATCAGTCTCATGGTTTGTCTCTATGGAATGTATACCCTTACAGGTATTGTTATGTTCTTCGTGTCATGCTTTGGCTGCTGCTGTATATCTCACTTAAAAATATATTCCAGCTGGAATAGTCAAGCATGGGAGAAAATAAAATACTGCAAATTTGCATTCTTGTCGGGGAACAATGTGTTACACAGTATTCTCAATGCAATGATAATCCTAATTGTATGCATTACAATGCTGTCTTCTCTACTGGCCTAATTATTATCTTAGTACTGAACCATTCCCTAAAGGAACCTTAGAATAATTAACATTATACATGAACATGTAAGGTTGGGTCTTTAATAAAACAATAGAAGAAATTATCATTATACTCAGCTATACATGGTAGTAAGTACAATATAGTCTCTGGTAATAATAAGGTTACTTTACCGGCAAAAGCTTGGGTAGAATCTGATGGTGAACATAGTCACATTATATTACTGTCACATATCAGGATATTAAAGGTTGCATACAGTATCTCTGTGCCATGGGGAGTTTTTTTTATGCCCAGTATAAATCCAAGTGGAATACTAATGCAGAATTCAATGGACCAGACAGTTATAATATTATCCAGCATTCTGGATTTTATGTAAATTAAAAATTGGCAGAAGTAGCAGCAAATATATTTAAAAGGGAAGGTTACTATTGGCAATAATAAATACCAGGGTAAGAGGCATAGCAGCTATTATAGAGGCCTTATTGCCTTATTTCCATTCTGTGACTACAATGCATTATTAGTGTACAGTGACATCTTGTATTCTTCATTGTTCATTATATCTGCATGGTGACATTATAATGATGTTTATGCAGTTGCATGGTTTGCTATGCTACATATTGTGCCCTCCTTTAGGTCAGAAAAAGACCTCTGGGGGGTATTTTTTACAAAAAAAATTTATGCTGAAATACAGGGGAACAAATACCCCCTGAATACATTACAGAGCTGATCTGGGCCTGATAACACTGAGCAGCATCTGGAGTTACCGAGCCACAGAGGTCACATGAGCGCTGTATATACAAAAATCAGGAAGGCAGGGATGGTCCTTCCACAGTTGCACAATTAGTGTACAGCTACGCAATCTGCACGAACGTTAGATGCTGATCGCCTGGACGTATAAAGTCAATGGGCCCGGACTGCGCTCTACCCTCACCTCTTAAAGTTAGTGGCTGTCCGCTATTACCACCCATCCTCAAAAACAGCCCAGCTCATATGGATGAGCAGCAAAGCTAACTATGTAATTGTTTCTAACACTGAATGGGGTTATAAGGGAAGGCTACAAGCAGAAAGATCAATACACATACACCTAAGGCAAATGGCTGCCTATACAACAACGGTTATGTTACCCTCTCCATAATTGTGCCATGTTCCTCAGCTCTTACAGACAGGGCCATTTATAGGCTAAATTACACTCAGGGTGTGGAGAAAAATGTCTCCTCTCTGCACACCACTCCACGCCACGCTGCAATACTTCACATCACTATTAACCAGTCCCTCACCACTGCACCTTTGCTCCCACATTTTCCCTTTCCTTTGTAAAACTGCTAAATAATGGTCATACATTCACCTGATAGCACCACTACACAAAACCAGAATCCCAGAATATGTCTTCTCTCTTTAGTTATTCTCTCCCATGGCCATGACGACTTGTCCAAGCCATGACTCATCCCTGTAGAATTTGTGATACAACCATATTAGATGCCTCACTTTTCCAGCACTTTACTACCAATTTCTACCTCTGTCCAAACTCTCCATCCATAATGGCCCAAAAGGTAATAATGCTCCCCGTGTACCAAAAACAGA
>JAODAL010070583.1:0-15871 GCA_025379985.1 Phyllomedusa bahiana | reverse complement strand
AGTGAACTTAAAATATTCCCCCAAAAGAAAAAACTTATCCGGGAATAAAATGAGGGCTTCCAACAACTGCGTCATTGAAAAAAAAAAAAAAGAAAAAGATTTTGAAACGCAAGGGGGCCCAAAAACAAAAAAAAAATTTTCTGGTCAATAATTATTTTTCGGGGTTTTGGTTTTAAAAAGGGGAATTTTGTCATCAAAAAATATGATTTTGTTTAACTCACTTTTTTTTTTAAACATTTTTTGGGAAAATTTTTTCCCATATACATTCAATTTTTTTTTAATTAATTTTTAAAAGTCTTTGCATTTTTTCGATTTGGCCACAAACCTTTTTTAAGCAGTGTTGTTAAATTATCAGTAAAAAAAAGGGGGTCAGACTGAAAGGGGGGACACCATTGTGTACAGATAACACAGAATCCCCCCGTCCCAAGAGGAGATGCACAGCCCCCCCCCTCTCCCCTCCCTGCACAGAAAAAACTCCTATAAAAAGCCCTATGGGCCCCAGAATCTGTTTTTAAAAATTTCCTATGGGCATAAAAAAGCTTTCTTCCCAAAATTTTCTTTATTTAAAAGGCCCAAAATTGGGGGAAATTTTGCAATAGGAAAAAAAAAAAGGGCCCTGAAAGGAAAAGAATATGGATCAGGGGCGTGATTTAATAAGTAATAAAAAAAAAAAAAATTGGGCCCCAGGATTTTCCCTTTAAAAACCCCTTAAGGACCAGCCTTTTTTTGACCTTCTTGACAAGCCCTTTTTTTTTTAATTTCTGCCTGGGGTAAACTTTATGTGAAAATTAACTTTTTAAAATGCTTTTCCCTTTCCACGTGATTCAGTTTGGGTTTTCTCGTAAAATTTATTGTGTTTAAAGTTAGTAAAAAATTTTTGGGCCAACAATGCCCGTTTTTTTTGGGGAAAAAAATTTCAAAATATCGTAAAATTTTTGGAAAAATTAGCAATTGAAAAATTTAAAAAAATTGTTCTTAAAAACACAGACAGAAATCCCACAAAAAAAAAATAGTTTAAAAATTAGCTTTCTACCATATGTCTTTTATATTTTGGGCCATAATTTTTAAAAAATTTTTCAATATTTTATAGGAGTTAGGAGGCTTAAAAATTTTTAATAGCAAATTCCCCAAATTTTTCAAGAAAATTACAAACACAGATTATTTTGGGGGCCACTTCTTTTGACATGTAAAAATTGCCCGGGCCTTTTACATTAAACCCCCCCAAAAAATCCCCCCATTGTAAGAAAACCCCCCCCTTCAAAGTTTTTTAAAAACAGCATTTTAAAAGTCTTTTAAACCCCCTTTGGGTTTTTTCAAGGAAAAAATGGAAAGTGGTGGAAAAAATTTACAAAATTTTCCCTTTTTTTTGGGGCCCAAAAATTTTTCTATTTCAATCTATTATTTCATGGAAAAAAAGTTTATGTTAATAAAAAAAAACAAACTAAATTAAAGTTTCCCCTAACTCTGCTGTTTTCAGAAATATATTACATGTGGCCCTAGGTTGTTATATGATTTAAAACCCCCGGGCCTCGAATTGACGGCCTGCACCAACTGGTTTTTGGGGGGCCCCGGCTACATTTAATTTTAAATTTTTTTATAGGAAACAAAAATGGGGTTTTTTGCTGACACCCAAAGGTGTTTAAAAACCTAAAAAAAAAACCCCTAAAAAGCCCACATTTTTAGAAATTTACCCCCCTAAAGGAAATTTCATCAAGGGGTGTAGTGGTTTTTTGACCCCACGGTTTTTCACAGTTTTTTTGGGGAATCGGTTGTGAAAATGAAAAATTTAAAATGTTTCCAAAAAAATTTTGCACAATTAATCTAAAAAATTTTTCATTTTCAAAAAAAAAGGGGGGGGAAAAAAAACCCAACCCCCCCCCCCAAAACCTTTTTTTCCCCCAAATTTTCTTCCGATTTTGGGCAATCCCCCATTTTGTGGTAAAAAAAAACATTACGGGGCCCACGTGGTGAGTCTTAAAAGGGAAGGAGCCCCATTTGGTGGGGGTTGAAAAATTAAGCGGGCTGGATGGAGGCCCTCATGTTCCCCCTTTTTGTTTTAGCCCCACCCCCAATTTTCCAGAAGGGAAAAAAAATACCCCAAAATTGCCCCCCTTTTTGGGGGAAAAAATTTAAAACCCCTCAAATAAATTAAATTTCTGGGGGTTTATAGGTGCCTCTTGCCCCCAACGGGTTTTTTTCACAGACTTTTTGGGAATCTGGTTGTTGAAAATAAAAAAATTAAAAAATTTTTTCCAAAAAATTTGGCACAATTAATCTGAAAATTTTTCATTTTCACAAAAAAAGGGGGGGAAAAGACCCAAAACCTTTTCCCCAATTTTTCTTCAGGAAAGGCAATCCCCCCAATATGTGGAAAAAAAAACTTTACGGGGCACTTTGGTGAGTCTTAAAAGGGAAGGGTTTGGCCTTTTGGGTGGGGGGAAGTGCAAAATAAGTGGACGGGGCTGGAGGCCCTTTGTTTTTTTTGGGTGCCCCCCCCCAAGTTCCAAAAACGGAAAAAAATACCCCTTTTTAAAAACCCTTTTTTGGAATACCCCCCCTAAATTAAATTTAAAATTCTGGGGTTTTAAGGGGTCCCCTCTTGACCCCCCCGGTTTTTTTCACAGAAATTTCGGGAAAATCCGGTTTGTAAAAATGAAAAAATTAAAATTTTTTTCCAGAAAATTGCAAAATTAAACCCTAAAATTTTTTCCCTTTTTCACAAAAAAAGGGGGGGGAAAAAAGAAACCCAAAAAAACCTTTTTTCCCAAATTTTCTTTGGAGAAAGGGCCCAATCCCCCCAAAAGGGGGTCAAAAAAATTTTAAAAGGGGCCCCGTGGGAGTCTTAAGGGAAGGAGCGCCATTTGGCTGGGGGGAGTGAAAAATAAGCGGGAACTGGTGGAGGCCCTCATTTTTGATTTTTTGCCCCCCCCCCCAAATTTTCCAGAGGGAAAAAAAATACCCCCAAATTGCCCCCTTTTTGGAAATTTCCACCCTAAATGAATTCTTTACAGGGGTACAGCTCCCTTTTGACCCCACGGGTTTTTTTAACGAAATTTCGGGGGTTAATTGGTTGTGAAAATAAAAAATTTAAAAAATTTTTCCAAAAAAAATTGCATTTTTAAATCTGAAACTTTTAAATTTTCCCCAAAAAAAAAAGGGGGAAAAGCCCCAAAAACCGGGTTGCCATTTTTCCAAGTAAGGCAAAAAACCCCAAATTGTGGTAAAAAAACTTTATGGGGCATGTGGGGGGAGCCCTTAAAAGGGAAAAAGGAAAAGCCCCTTTTTGGGCCCTTTGGGAGTGCAAAAAAAAGGGAGGGCTGGGGGGGGCCCTCATTTTGTTTTTGGTTGCCCCCCCCCCCCCCCCAATTTCCCAGAAGGGAAAAAAAAATTCCCCCAAAATTGCCCCCTTTTTTGGGAAAACTACCCCCCTCAATGAATTAAACCCTTTAGGGGTATAGCGTGCCTTTTTGCCCCCACAGGTTTTTCACAGAAAATTTCGGGAAAATCCGGTTGAAAAAATAAAAAATTAAAAATTTTTCCAGAAAATTGCAAAATTTAAATCTGAAATTTTTCATTTTCCAAAAAAAGGGGGGGAAAAAAGCCCCAAAAAAACCCTGTTCCCCAATTTCTTCCAAGTAAGGAAATACCCCATATGTGGTAAAAAAAAAACATATAGGGGGGCACTTTGGTGAGTTTTAAAAGGGGAAAAGGGAGCGCCTTTTGGGCTGGGGGAGGGGCAAAAAAGCGGGGAATGGGGGAAAGGCCCTAATTTTGGGCCATTTGTGGGCCCCCCCCCCCCAATTTCCCGAAGGGAAAAAAATACCCCAAATTGACCCCTTTTTGGGAAAAATTTACCCCCCTAAATAAAATTCATCTAGGGGTACAGGGGTGCCTTTTGCCCCCACGGGTTTTTCACAGACATTTCTGGAATCTGGTTGTGAAAAGGGAAAAAAAATAAAATTTTTTCCGGGAAAAAATTGCACAATTAATCTAAAATTTTTTCTTTTTCCCAAAAACAAAGGGGGGGAAAAAAAAAAAAAAAAACACCCCAAAACCTGTTCCCCAATTTCTTTGGGTTTTAAGGAAATTTTCCCAAATATGTGGTCAAAAAAACATTTAGGGGCACGTGGTAAAGTTTTTAGAAGGGTGGGGAGCGCCATTTGGTGTGGGGAGTGAAAAAATAAGCTGGACTGGCGGGGAGGCCCTCTTTTTGGGGCATTTTTTTAAGCCCCCCCCCCCAAGTTCCAAAAAGGGAAAAAAATTTTACCCCAAATTAAACCCCTTTTTTGGAAAACTACCCCCTCAATGAATTCATCTAGGGGTACAGCGTCCCTTTTTGGGAACCCAAAGGGGTTTTTTTTCACAGACATTTCTGGAATTTGGTTGTAAAATGAAAAATTAAAAATTTTTCCAGGAAAATTGCAAAAATTTAATCTGAAATTTTTTTAATTTTTTCACAAAAAAAGGGGGGGGAAAGCCCCCCAAAAACCCTTTTTGCCCAATTTCTTTCGAGTAAGGCAAAAACCCCTTTTTGTGGTCAAAAAAAAAAATTTTACGGGGCCGTGGTGAGTCTTTAAAAGGGAAGGAGTGCCTTTTGGGCTGTGTGAGTGCAAAAATAAGCGGGAAAGGCTGGGGGCCCCTTTCCATGGCATTGTGGCCCCCCCCCAAGTTCCAGAACGGAAAAAAATACCCAAAATTAAACCCCTTTTTGGGAAAAACCTTCCCCCCTAAATTAAATTCATATGGGGGGACAGCGTCCCTTTTGCCCCCCCGGGTTTTTTCAAAAAAATTTGGGGGGAAATTGGTTTTTTAAAAATAAAAAATTAAAATTTTTCCAGAAAAATGCAAAATTAATTAAAAATTTTTCATTTTCACAAAAAAAAAAAGGGGAAAAAAAAGCACCCAAAACCTGTTCCCCCAATTTCTTCCAAGTTAAGGAAAATTCCCCCATATGTGGTCAAAAAAACTATGGGGCTTGGGGTTGAGTCTTAAAAAGGGAAAGGGAGCCCCCATTGGCTGTGGGAGGGGCAAAAAAAGCTGAATTGGCTGGGGGGCCCTCATTTTGCATTTTTTTTGCCCCCCTAAAGTTCCAGAACAAAAAAAAAAATACCCCCAAATTGCCCCCCTTTTTGGAAATTTCCCCCCTCAATGAATTCTTTCTAGGGGTATAGGTGCTTTTGGGCCCCCTTAGAGGTGATTTTTTTAGTTAAATGCATTTAAAAGGTTTTAAAGGTTAAAAATTCACAATTTCCTGTATTTATTCCATACCTTTTAACAAAAAACAGGGTAACCCTTTGGGCCGCAAAATTGAAAATTAGATTCTCAATTTTTTCTGCCAGTTTCCCCATTCTGGGAAACACCCCAAATGTCACCCTAGAATTTTTTGGGTTTCCCCCCGAAAAAACGCCTGGGGAGAACATGGCAATTATGCGAAAGGGCAGGGATAGTTTGCTGAAATACACGCATGGGCCTGGGCAATTGTACAAAAGCTGTGGTGAAAAAAAAATTATTTAAAAAAACCAAAAAATGACCCCCCTTTTTGAAGTTTCACCCCTAAGGAACGTTTTAAGGGGTTTTAATTAAATTTTGAAAGACAGGTGTTTCATAAAAATTTAAATTTACAGAACCCTTACTATGCATAAGAAAAGGCCAAAAAAAAAAAAACTTTACATTTATGAGTAATTTTTGCCATCTTACTGCACAATTTAAACAGGGACGCCCTTTCGCAAAAATTTTTAAAAAATTTTGGGACCCCCAAATTTTTTTGCCCTGTTCCCCCCCCCCCTTCAAGGGGCCCCCCCACATGTCCCCCCTAGAATTTGGTGCTCCCTGAAAAACCACGCCCTGGAGAGGGAATTTTTAGCAATTTTGGCACGACAGGGCCTAAATTTGTAAAAACACAGCCTTTTTCCCGACCAAATTTTCCCTGTGTGATGTGGAAAAAAATTTTTAAAAAAACCCCAAAAAAATGACCCCCTTTTTGAAAAGTACACCCCCTAAAGGAAAAATTTTTTTAAAGGGGGGTTTAATTCAAAATTTTTAACAGACAGGTGTTTATAAAATTAATTCACAGACATTAATATGCATAAGAAAGGCCCAAAAAAAGCAAACTGAAATTTATGCATAATTCGCCCATCTTTGGGACAATTAAAACCCCCGGCACCTTGGCAAAATTTAAAAAATTGGTACCCCAATTTTTTTGCCATGTCTCCCCGTTTGGGAAACCCCCCCCTGTAACCTAGGGGAATTTTGGGTGCCCCCTGAAAAAGCCATGGGGAGGGAAAATAGCAATTATGCGCCCTGAAAGGTCTAGTTTGGGTGAAAAAAACCAAAAGCATGTCCCGACAATTTTTTCATGTATGATGTGGAAAAAAAAATTTTAAAAAAACCCAAAAGTGACCCCCCTTTTTGAACCCTACACCCCCCAAGGAAAAAATTTTTAAAGGGGTTTTAATTCCAAATTTTTTAAAGACCCAAGGGTTTTTTTTTTAAAAAAAAAAATTTGTTCGCACATTATTGTGGGATTACAAAGGGGAAAAAAAGCCCAAAATGGGAAATTTTTTTTGGGGCGTCCCTTTAACCGCACAATTAAAAAGTTATGGAAGGTTCGGTGTTTCAGGGAGTGGTGCATAAAAAAAAAAAAAAAAAGTAAAAAAAAGAAAAGCTCCCCAAATAAATAAACCATGTCGTGTGGTACAAAAAATTTTAAACATTCTTTTATTTCAGAGGGGGCTTGTCAGGGGAGGTTTTGAAAAGAATTTAAATTGTATCTTTTCGGATTCCCTTCTGTAGCAAAATCTGCATTTTTTTTGTGTCCTACCCTTTTTGCCGGTGGGTGGGGAATTTTTGTTGGGAAAATGCTTTACCGGGGGACAATTTGGGGGCGTCAGAAACCCGAAGTGCGGGGCCTCACCCTGGTTCCCCAAAAAAAAAGCGCCTTTTTTTACCTTCTCTTTGGGGGAATAAAGGTTTCCCCGATTTGGGTGTAACAAAAGGGAAAAAAAACAAAAGCGTTGTTTCATGCCATTTGCACCCAAAGTGCCCGGCCAGCCCTTTTTGTAAAACCCTTGGTCCCTTCCGTGGGAACTGTACGGCTTTAGACCCCTTTGGGCCCCAGGTCTCCCCTCCCATTTTTACCGATTGTAATCCAGGAAAAACAGGGGGTTTTTTTGGGAAAATGGGGATTCAGGGGGGCCCAATCGGCTGTCCCCTTCCCCTTCCCTAAAATCTTTTAAGGGTGTTTAAATGTACCCGGAGGTACTTCACAAGCTTGTTAAAGGTTTTAAACCCCCTATCGTGCTCTTTTGCTTTGGGGAGGTACTGGTGAAATTTGAGCCTGCCCTTGAATTGTAGGGGGGACTCAACTAAAAATGGGATTTTTCAGGGGTATAGGGCCGCTGAAAATTTGGCACCCGAAGTGGGTGATAGGGCCTAAATTTATATAAGCGGTTATAGGTGGGGCTTTTAAAGGGGGGGGGCACAGGGGAAATTTTCCCCCTAATCAAAAAATTTTTGGGGTTTTTGTTCCCAAAAAGTTTAGGGTCATTGACTGCCCGGGAAAAAAAGGAAATGTATAAAAAAATGTCAGCACCCAATATTTCCGGCCCGGGGTTCTTACTATTTCCCCCTTTTGCCCCCCCCCCCCCCCCCCCGAAAACCGAAGGCCCCAAAAAGGGCTTTATCTCTGCAAACCAATTTTTACGGGGGTGCTTTTGCAGAATGAGGACGGGCCGCCCCCCCCCCCCCCCCCCCCCCCCCAGGGGGGCCCCCCAAAAAATGCCCGGGTTTGAGGTTAGTCTGTGCCACCATGACACCTACCAGATCCTCAGAGAAAAAGACTTTAAAAAAATCTATTTCAGTGAGGCCTGTAGTGTCGATACGGACTCCAGGGGTGGCCACAAAGTCAGGGATTTGTGGCTGGTAATTATCTGGGGCGGGAGTCCATATGGGGTCACTACTTTGGGGGGTCACCTCTTCTGACCTACGGGGGCGTCTACGGGAGGGACCCTCATCAGCGGAGGAGGACTCGGATGATTCGGACATGACGAACCCAGTAAACTCCTCGTCCGAATCACTGACGGACTCGCTATCCTCGGCCAGGATAGCGTACGCCTCCTCCGCTGAGTAGCGTCTCAGGGAAGACTGGGACATTTTTATTTTATTTAGAAGGGGCGTGTAAAGTGTAGGTGCTTTAACACGTGTTTTGTGTAGGGGGGGTGTGTTGTGCTTTAACTTGTGTTTTGGAATTTAACTTGTTTTACAAAAAAAAAAGAAAATTATAAAAAAAAAAAAAAAAAAGTAAATCAAAAAAAGGACTGTAAAAAAAAAACCTAAACCCCAAAAAATTAACGGACGTCAATAAAAAAATTATGAAGCGTCCGTTACTTGAAACAAATAAAAAAAATTAAGTTAATCAGCGCTGATGAGAGCAGTGGTTACCCAGCTATTGGCGTAACCAGTGCGCAAAAAAATTAAAAAAAAAAAAAAAAACTAAAAAAAAAAGGATTAAAAAAATATTTAAAAAAAAAAAAAAGGAAAAAAAAAAAGAGCCTGTACCCCTAAAAAAATGCTGATTAGTGAAAAATCACTAATCAGCAGTCAGAGGACAGGAAGCTGAAAGCTGTCTGTGCTTCACACAGCACAGACAGCTTAGTCAGCGACTAAGGAGGAGGACGCACAGAGAAGAGCTCCGCAGGGGGAGCACAACAATCCACTCGATCACCAATGAGAAGGGATCTAATGGATTTTTCAGCCACTAGACCATCAGGGACAGATATGAACAGCACGGGCACCGCTCTGCTCGCTGTTCCTGAACGGAATGGCGGCGCTGGGCGGTGTCGTGCTGTACAAAGGCAGCGCAATGGCTGCGATTGGCCGGTCGGCACGGACCGGCCAATCGCAGCCAAGGGGACGGTGGTACCACTACCACCGCCCCATTTTCTCACGATGGTGATTGGTGCTGTCCTAAACAGCACCAATCACCATCGATCGCTATGCCAGCGGGCCGCAGCGAGTCGGCCATATATTGAAATGCACACATTGGCTGTTCTGATTTAACAGCCAATGGCAGCGACGCCGATGCGGGGGTGGGGGACATCGCGTGCGTGCCTGGGCAGTGAGGGAAGACGGTCTGCTGTCAGAAACAGCAGCCATCTTCCCCCGGTCTCCGCAACTTTTCTTGCGGTGGCCGGAGATTGCCACCGCAAACGACCTGGACGTGAACCCCCAAACGACCTGGACGTATGGATACGGCCAAGGTCGTGAAGGGGTTAAGGGTGAGTTCACACGGAGTTTTGGGATATGTTTTCGAAAATCGCATCCCAAAATGCTGCATGGATCGGATCCTAAACGTCTCCATCACGTATCCAACACGCAGCTGTGTGTTTGGATGCATTTTGGCTGCAGCGGGATCGCACCCTATAGTTTATTATACGGCTCCTGCTGTGTCTTTCGGACCAATAATTGACATGTCAATTCTTGGGACGGCTTCGAAAGACGGATCCGAAAGACGCAATGAGACGCATCGGCGAGCACTCATGTGAACGCCGATGCATGTCTCATATTAAAAGCAATATGAATCACATTGCTATTTGTTAGCTGCGTGTTTGGGTCCATTTGGGGTCCGACAGAAGGATCCAAACAAGCAGCTAAAAGCGTATGTTACACGGAGTAAAACACCCCATGCGACCGTACCCCTACGGGGTTAAAGAAACCTTATGCCTATCATGATGGAACATAAAGATGGAGGAAATGTATTTTGATGTGACTTAGGCAGGCCATGAAACATATGATATCCTAGGTAACTGACCTCACCTCTGTCCTCTGGCCATCCATAGCGTTTGTGTTGATAAGACACAGCTGCTACAGC
Organism: Phyllomedusa bahiana; assembly: GCA_025379985.1. NCBI lineage: Eukaryota > Metazoa > Chordata > Amphibia > Anura > Hylidae > Phyllomedusa > Phyllomedusa bahiana. The sequence goes on along the minus strand of JAODAL010070583.1, from coordinate 6,003 downwards.
AAAGAGGTGGTCAGTAACTTAGGAAATCAACTGTATACATGAAAGATAGGTAACCTGCTGTATCTCTGAAGTCAGAACAGAAATGTATTTGGTAAGAAGGTTTGCGTGCTATTGAGATGGGAATACCTCTTTAAGGTCATCGGGTTGTTGGCAGTTTTACATTAAAACATAGGTGACCAAATATTGCCCTAGTTCATGCTGAGTGCATTACTTACATTACTTCGCATGCACCATATATTGTTTCATTACACAAATATAGGGCCACATGTATGAAACAGTTTTGGTCTAAAACTCACTTTTTTGCCCATAGGTTTCTATGGGGAAAAAAGTAGAGTTTTAGACTGAAACAGTTCATACATGTGGCCCATACTGTATACCTAGGGCCCATCAATCCATTTCTAAATTATTTGAATTTTCAGAGGGAAAAGAATGTTCATAAAAATCAGCAATTTACTCTTTTCTTGCCATTCAGTGTCCTCAGTTCCAAGATGACTTCTTCAGGTTAGACTGTGGTCACCCCAACCCCAGATCGCATGATTGTGGCTCCAAGGCTATGCTGCTTATGTTCATTTCAGATTCAAAGTGGTCTGGGCTGTCGGGAAATTATGTACTTAAGTCGTATTCACATCTTTAGAGTATGTCTCCTATTTTTAAATCTGTCGCTTCTGATCATAGAACTTTGGGTACTGCCCAAATGGTCAGTGCACCCATAGACAGCAACTGTGAATAAGACTTACCACACAAGAGGTGCATTTGAAGGCTGTGTCTACAGAGACATACAACAGACATGGACTGCACTATAGGTGCACAGTGTAGGTCCACATGCCGCTATTAGGGGTTCACATTGTCCCTCAGAGACAATATCACCTCGGTCATGTGGTATGTGATGGTTCATGGCAGATTCCATTGAAGGTAAAGAATGGGCCTATAAAATTCTTTGGGGCCAATGTTTGTGATTTGTGGGTCACTGATATAGAATTGTAGAGGAGCTTCTACTGAGAAGTCTATAGTGGAAATTCTCAGCATTGAGCATGTTCTAGAACTTGTCTTCAATCATTACATTATTGTGCCAGATGTTCACTGAATCCTCAAAGACTTCTGAAGGTTTTTCCAAAATTAGGTTAGTGGATACGGCATGTCTGCCGATCCTGAAATATAATATATAATAATTCATACACAGTCATTCTTACTTTTGGTGCTGTTTTACATGACATATAATGAATGACTTGGTGTCAGTGTGATCAATATAAAAGAACCATGATGGTGTTACCGTAATAATACCGTAATGATGGTACCATATACTGCCCATGAACTGTATTCAATCCTCCTAAAAAATCTACTGGTTTGTCTTAATTATAAATAACCTGTAGACTGTTACAGTCAGAAAAATGTGGACAAGTATAGTGTACAATTAAATATATACTGTTTACATAGAACATAGACACATAGGAATATATATAGATAGGAAATAGACAAATATCAGATAGATAGATTTCAGATAGATAGATATGGGATAGATAGATAGATATGAGATAGATTTCAGATAGATAGATATGGGATGGATAGATAGATAGATATGAGATAGATAGATAAAAAAAGAGAAAAATCCACAGCACTCCGTTCGATTGAAGAAAAATCTGTGTTGTTTATTCACCCATTCACCAGCAACGTTTCAACCCCGCAATGGAGTCTTTTTCAAGCAATGTGACATATGCATGTAAGGGGTATATATACCCAAATCGTGATAATCATATTCACTTACAATTAATCAAACAATAATACCATATATACTCGAGTATAAGCCGAGTTTTTCAGCCCAAAAAATGAGCTGAAAAACTCTACCTCGGCTTATACTCGACTCACTGTCAGCGCTCGGGTGCTGCGATGGCCCGTGCGCCGGCAGGGACGCTTCAGCTATATGCGGCTCCTCAGGGAGCGCACATAGCAGAATGTCGAGTACAGCTGACAGCGACGGGCACTGCCGTGGCCTGTCGCTGTCGGCGATCTCTTCCCCTATATGCGACTCCTCCGGAGCGCATAGAGGGGAAGATACCACTGCGGGGCAGAGAGCGAGTGCTCCCTGCGCCGCAGTGGACTCCGGATGCCCGCAAGCAGACTCGCGGCCGCCCGGAGTTTCCGGTACAGGCAGCGTGTGTCATCAAGCTGCGTGCGCGGCCTGATGACATCACCCGCCTGTGCCGAGAAGACAGAGCGCGCGGGAGGCCGGAGCAGCGAGGAGGCAGAGCGGCACGGGAGTCAGGTAAGTGTTTGTTTATTACCTGCCTAGACCTGCCTATACCCGCCTATACCTGACTATACCTCGCCTATACCTGCCTGTACCAGCCTATACCTGACTATACCTAGCCCTATATCTGCCTATACCTGCCTATACCAGCCTATACCAGCCTATACCAGACTATTACCTGCCTATACTAACCTATACCTGACTATTACCTGCCTATTATCTGCCTATACCAGACTATACCTGCCTATTACCAGCCTATACCTGCCTATAACCTGCCTATACCAGACTATACCTGCCTATACCAGACTATACCTGCCTATACCAGACTATACCTGCCTATTACCAGCCTATACCTGCCTATACCCAGCCTATACTAGCCTATACCCTACCTATACCCAGCCTATACCAGCCTATACCCAGCCTATACCCTACCTATTAGAACATATACCTGCCTATAACAGCCTGTGGGGGACATATATCTGCCTATGGGGGACATTAAACTGCTAATGTAATTTTATTGGTATCCATTTTTATTTTTGATATTTACCGGTAGCCGCTGCATTTTCCACCCTAGGCTTATACTCGAGTCAATAAGCATTCCCGTTTTTTGTGGCAAAAGTAGGTACCTCGGCTTATACTCGGGTCGGCTTATACTCGAGTATATACGGTAATCAAAACATCCATAACAAGTGATACAAATATATGATTTACATAAACATCAATAAAGAAACTACAGTGTACGCACTCAATGATATTAATAAATCCCAATAATTCAAAGAAATCTATATAAAACACTAATAGTGGATAATCAATAATAATGTGCACCTGTGATTATATCAATAAAAGAAAAAAACAAAGGAAAATAACCACTCACCATAGATGCTAACTCGTCTATGCCGCCTCACTACGCATGTCAATGATGTAACACATCACATGACTGCCCAATCAAAGAAAACTGACAGCAACCTATCGCACATGCGCGATAATCCGCGCATGCGTCCTTTCAAAGACGGGAAGACCAAAACAAAGAAAAAGAAAAAAGGATTCATACAACCACATTGCGCATGCGCTAAATCTCCATGCATACATCGCACAAGTGGTATATCGTATGATGATTAAAACAAAATAAGGTACATCAATATATTAATATTAGCATTTAGCTCATTAATGAGTTCTAGTGAAATGTGACATGGGCGCACTAACCTCCATACAAGCAAAAAGTACCCCTTATGCAAGGGCATATAAAATTACATCTTGTACAGGGACATACAAGGAAAAGAGGGCAACAACCCTAAAAACGGCATGTAAACCCCCTAAACCAAAATAGGGCCTACCAATCATCCCAAAAAGAGACGACTAGATGTCCCCATGACATCCCCATACTCATGTATGTATGTATATATATTTCTCACAAGAGGGCGCAGAGCCAAAGGGCAGCGCTAGCTAACCCAGCCACTAGGGACACATATTAGAATTCAGGGGTGTCAAACTGGCGGCCCTCCAGCTGTTGGGAAACTACAACTCCCATCATGCCCACTGTTATAGAATATACAAATTCATGATGGGAGTTGTAGTTTCCCAACAGCTAGAGGGCCGCCAGTTTGACACCTGTGTATTAGATGATAAGGACATACCTTAATGATAAAAAATAAATAATAAATAATAAAATAAATTAAAAACAAATACCCTACTTTAAACAAAAACATATTAAAATATGTGACTGGGCAGTACATTTGTTTTCACAACTTTAATTCTCCAAAAACAATTTTTTAACATCAAAAAGCACCAGCTCTTACGCTTGCGGGCAGCACTTAAGCCCCTCCTCGCAGTATTACAAAACAGGAACATTCCATACCGCTGGGGCTTTCTCTTCATGCTGTAGGTCAAGCACAAGGACACCTTCGTTACTCTTAAATCTCCAGCGGATCTTCCACATTTTTCAGAGGCGTTGGGTCTGCCTACAATTGATATTCCAGATTGGGGGGCCGCAGCTGGTGCTTTGACCTTACCTTCCCCCTGTTTCCGTTCCATTCAAGATTCAACTCGTCCTAGACAAGCCGCTCCGCCAAAAGGCCAGCGCTCTCGTAGACGCAGAAGAAGCTCCGAAGATTCCGCCCCAACTAGGGTGCCACATCGCTGACTCTGATCTCCGGTATTGGGTTGGGCTTATTGATATTTTCTTGCTTCTCATTATGCCCTATGTATTGCTTCCGTACCAGCTCCCAGAGAGGCTGGTCTGATATGATCATATGGTTTATTCGCCTCAATGGAAGAGGTCCATTTTGTTTTAACTTTCTATCTTTATGCTCTTTGATTTTATGAGTAAGGGACCGATCTGTCAGTTCTATACTCATTGGTAGTTTGTTGCCAATTTTCATACATGCTTTCAAAATATAGGTTTGCAGCTATGTTTTTTCTTCCCCAGATAGGCAGGATGGAATTTGAATTCTCCTCCCTCCTTCCCTCTACTTTCCCTTCTTCTCTCTCCTCCTATTCCCCTTCCTCTCCCCCCCCCCTTTTTTTTTTTTCATTCTCTCTCTCTCGCTCTCCATCCTCCCTACCTTGTGAGTGTTTTAATATGCTGCCATTATTCACCAAGGTCTGTTGTGCTGAGCTCTGTTCTCTGCTTTTGATTTATTTGGGAATGTTTGCTGCATGGCTTTGCCATTTGGTCCCCCAACAACATTGGCCATCAGTTTTTTGTTGGCCGCTGCAGTCTGTAGTCTGCCACCTAGTGGTTTTTGGTCTTCCTGTTTGAGGCCTTTCAGGTTTTACCCACTACCCTCTTTTCTCTTCTCTTCCCTTTTCCTGCAGTCGGGGCCGGGTTACGGACGTGCAATGCTAGTGCTGGTAGTCAGATAAATCTAATATCCCTTTTCTGCTGCTTATGAATAACCTTAGAGTCGTGTCCCTTAACGTTAAGAGACTTAACGTTCCAGAAAAAAGATTGCAGATCCTTTACTATTTTCATAAACAAAAGTCTCATATAGTTTGTCTCCAGGAAACCCATCTGCTCAGGTCTCATCTCCAATCCTTTCACAACCGCTACTTCCCTGCCTGGTATCACAGCAGCAACTCCACGCAAAAGACAAGAGGAGTGGCAATATTTATCCATAAATCGGTACCTGCTCAGGTGCTTGACGTCTATACTGACGATGAGGCCAGATCGGTTTTCGTAAAGTGCAGCATACAGGGACTAATTTACACAATTGCTAATATCTACGTTCCCAACTCCAATCAGGTCCACTTTCTTTCCAAGACCCTGGATGAACTGACTGCTTTCGCCCAAGGTCATATTATTCTTTGTGGCGACTTCAACATGGCCATACATCCCTCATTAGATTCATCATCGGGTCACTCCTCAGTCCCCGCCCGGGTCATCAATAAATTTAAAGGTCTGCTTCGTAGTATGCAACTCTCCGACGCATGGAGACTAATGCACCCCACTGATAGAGATTACACCTTTTATTCCTACCCACACCACTCCTACAGTCGTATAGACTATGTCTTCCTCCAACACTCCCTCCTCTCCCGCGCAGTAGAAACCAAAATAGGTAACATCCTTTACTGTGACCACGCCCCGGTGTTCTGTGATATCTCTCTCCCTGAGCTTAGGCGTGCCCCCTTTACCTGGAGGTTGAACGAGTCGCTAATGCGAGACGCACTGTGTCTTTCAGAGCTCAACGCCACTATCCGCGACTTCCACGCGGTGCACTTGGATGACTCTACGTCCCCGCAGGTTAGGGAAGGTTGAAGTG
>JAODAL010070582.1:0-15871 GCA_025379985.1 Phyllomedusa bahiana | reverse complement strand
GGGGGATTAAAGCTACATTATTGCAAGCAGAAGTATGTTTATATATATATATATATTATATATAAAAAATTTATATTTATTATATATATATATTATATTAAAAATATATATAATAATATTTATTCCATATGTATTTTGCAATGCGGGAAGAGGGTATAAAAATATGACATTGTTGCAATGCATGTGAGACAGTCTTTATCTTATATTGTAGGCACATCGTTGTAATGTAGAAGATATGGTATATTTCCTATATTATAGCTACAATGTTGCACTGCACATGAGATAGTATACATTGTATAATACAGCTCTATGGTTGCAGTGCGTAGATTCTGGCATGCTTTACATTACCCCCCAATACTAATATTGCTGATTTTGCGGGTCCAGACCGGTGCACCCCACATCTGGCGCCTCCGGCTGCCCTGTCTGATGTGCAGATACTCCCAGCATCCAGAGCCATACAGCCATGTCAGCAGATGTATCAGAGCAGAACCCACCTTATCAGGAGAAGCCTGAGGGGCGCTGGAGGTGACCTCTCTTGCCAAGTGTCCTCTTCCTCTCTGCCTGTGAGTCTGCTGCCCAGAGCCTTCACAGCTCTGCCTATATACCCAGCTGAGGAAAGTTCTGGAAGTTTGGAAAAGTTTATTTAAATGAGGGAACTTTGATGCCCCCTCCTCCTCCTGACGCCCTCCCAGCCCCTCAGCTGCTTGAGACAGCCCCTAAAATTCCTCAGCTCCCTCCACCTAACCCTGACAATGTGGCATGGGGTTGTTTTGAGCCAGAGCTGATGATGTGTGCCCTGGCATCACCCAGTATATATATATATATATATACCCTGGTGGTCGCACTGTGTATTGGGGGCACGGATAATATCTGAGAATCATATTAGCTTCCTTATGATGCAAAGTACAGTAATGGGAGCAAAAGCCCAAAATAGCACAAACCCCCCCCCCCTCCCATCTTATCGAGAAAAGCAAAATCTGGTGCCCAAGGGGCCCCAAAGGCAATCTACAACACAATGGCACAAAGCGGGTCAGGGGCCACTGTATAGCAGGTTCAAGCTACTCTCCTCTGTCATCATATCTAGTAAATACATGAAGAGACGCTCACTCAGGACTCCTTCCGCCCAAATCTGCCAAATAGATTCCATGATGTTCTCCGGCAAGTTGTAGTGACATCACTAGTCCCAATACCCAAGCTCTTCGGGGCCCAAAGCCCCTCCACCACACAATGACAGATAGCAGGTCAGGGGCCACTCTACAGGAGCTTCATGCTACCCTTCTGTGTCTCTATATCCATTATACACATGAAAAAATAATCCCTCCAAGCACACCATTGTTTTTCTTGTGAAATTCCCAACAAGTTTGATGTGTTACATGACCCTCTTCCCATTGAAAAAAATAAAGTTGGATCCAAAATGGCCAACTTCAAAATGGCCGCCATGGTCAACACCCATCTTGAACAGTTTTCCCCCTCCCATATACTTATGTGCCACAAACGGGAAGTTGATATCGCCAACCATTCCCATTTTATTTAGGTGTATCCGAATAAATGGCCCACCCTGTATGGTAGATTCATGGATGTAACAGTGACCATAGCAGCTGCTATTGGACCATGAGGTTGATGGGGCCCAATCAGGTGCAAGAGCAGTATAGAAAATAATAAGTTGGTGACTTTCTTCTCTCTAGCAGTGCTATGTGGCTTCTCTGATATATGGTGGTATTATTTATATCTTTATTGCTACTTATGCTGCTCTTCCAGTTTCCTATTATTAGGTTACAAGAACATTGTACCTTTTTGTAGGAAATAAGTTGGTGGGTTTCTGCTACTATGTGGGTTCGTTGACATATTTCAGTATTATTTATACTTTCAATACTTATACTGCTGTTTCAGGTTTGTCATTAGATGGTGGGGGCCCATCTCATTTTTATGGGGCCCGGTGGTTTAGGGAGCCCATTCATTGTAATTTTTTACTATGTTCGTTCTCTGATATATGACAGTATTATTTATACCTTTGTCACTGTTTATGCTGCTGCTCCAGCTTTGTCCCTAGGTAGTAGGGGGCCCTTCACTTTTTTGCTAGGGGGTCCTATGAATTCTAGTTATGCCCCTGATCAGATGTTAAGATATTAACAATCACTGAGACAATTCTATACAGTATATATCTATAGGGGATGCAGATGTAGTGACTACCCCTGGCCCTGGATACCTGAGGGCATGGGCATAACTATAGCTGCTGCTATGGGGCCCAGAGGTTGAGGGGGCCCCACTCAGGTATAAGAACATTGGGCGGCATCTATGAATTCGCATGCGCCATTTGGTGCCGCACACTAGTACTAAATAGATGGATAGATATGAGAGATAGATAGATATTAGATAGATAAATATGAGAGAGATAGATAGATAGATAGAGATAGATAGATAGATAGTAGAAAAGATAGATAGATAGATAGATAAAATATGAGATAGATAGATAGATAGATAGATAGATAGATAGATATGAGATAGATAGATAGATAGATAAAATAGATATGAGATAGATAGATAGATAGATAGATAGATAGATAGATAGATAGATAGGCGATAGATATGAGATAGATAGATAGATATGAGATGGATAGATATGAGATAGAAAAAAGAAATTTGATAGATAGAGATGGATAGATATGAGATAGATAGATATGAATGTAAAAGAGATAATTTGATAGATAGATGAATATGAGAGAGATAGATAGATAGATAGATAGATATGAGATAGATAGATAGATAGATAGATATGGGGATAGATAGATAGATATGAGGGTAGAAGAAAGATAGATTTGATAGATAGAAAAAGATAATGATAGGGTAGATATGAGATAGATAGATAGATATGAGATAGATAGATAGATAGATAGATGATAGATAGATATGAGATAGATAGATAGATATGAGATAGATATGAGATAGATATGAGATAGATATGAGAGAGATAGATATGAGAGAGATAGATAGATATGATATAGATAGATAGAGTGATAGATATGAGATAGATAGATATGAGATAGATAGATAGATAGATAGATATGAGAGAGATAGATAGATATGATATAGATAGATAGAGAGATAGATATGAGAGAGATAGATATGAGAGAGATAGATAGATAAGAGAGAGATAGATATGATATAGATAGATAGAGAGATAGATAGAAGATAGATAGATAGATATGAGATAGATATATAGATATTAGATAGATAGATAGATACATAGATATGAGAGAGATAGATAGATAGATAGATATGAGATAGATAGATAGATAGATAGATAGATATGAGATAGATAGATAGATAGATATGAGATAGATAGATAGATAGATAGATAGATAGATATGGGATAGATAGATAGATATGAGATAGATAGATAGATAGATAGATAGATAGATATGAGATAGATAGATAGATAAAGTGTGTAATACAGCCGTATGAATGAAGGTATATGGCAAACTTTGACGCATTAAAATGTCTCATCAGGTGCACATCGCGCAAAGTTTGGCCGTTCGCCTGATCATATATCTATAGAACCGGCAATATACAGCAAAAAACTGGTGAAGGCGAATTCATAGATGTCGCCCATTGCTCCATTTATACAAGGAACAAGTAGTCGGTGACTTTCTTCTCTCCAGCTCTTCTCTGTGGGTTCCCTGTTATATGGCGGTATTATTTATATCTTTAGTTATTGCTGCTGTTTTCCATTATCATTATTAGGTGATGAGGCCCCTTCTCATTTTCTTATGTGTACCTATGAATTCCAGTTATGCCCCTGCCTAAGTTGGTTTATAGACCCCTCTGCTACAGGATTGCAGTGTTATACTGTATGTGGCACATAGTGGGTAATGTCCCCTTGCCCAAATTTGACATTTGAGCCCAGGAGTCTACTCCTTACTATACCCTATGAGCCTGAAATGGCTGATAACAGGGAACACTAATTCACATTTTAATGCAATAGGATAAGAAACGGACTAAATTTTAGGTTGTTTTTCTGGAAGCTATAAGGACCCCTCTACATGGACAGAAGTTGGCCGTGTCCAGAAGTCGGCCGTGTCCTCGCTCTGACTTAGCACACACTCTAGGACTATGCAAGGGAATCACTGGGTTTGTTTGAACAGCTGATGCTTCACCAGTTGGAGAGAATATTCTAGACGTCTGTGATTACCCCTTGGGGTAGAGGGGGTAGGGAGGCATAGAAAACTCTCAGGACATCCCCCAATGTTGAACACTCCCCCAGTCCTGTAACTGCAGCTCTGACCTGGAAGAAAGGATAGGATAGAATATAATAATATAACGCTGCTGCTAATAATGATGAGCTCTGTAGACCTATAGATATGATAGATGAGGACATAAGCCTATACGCTATATACAATATACGAGCTATGTATCCATGTTCTATAGCTAGGCTATACATGCAATCGCTATCTACGGTTGAAGGGAAAAGTGAGTGAGCCTACTAATACAAGGTGCTATGATTATATATACGTCACAATTTTGGGCAAACACAATGTAACCAAACTAATAACATACAGAGAGTTATATAGTTCATGGTTTTTATTAAGTAAATGTCCACAGTGCAGGGAGTAAAGTAAGGAAATCCTTTAGAATCAATGAGCTTTTTGCATTGATTACTAATAAAAAGGGATCTGAGTTACAGTTATAGACAAATATAATGTAACTAATCTAAAAACATACACAGTTGTACTGCTCATGTATTCTATTGACCATATTGAGCAAACATCCACAGTGCAGGGAGTAAAGTAAGGAAACTCTTTAGAATCATTGAGATTTTTGCATTGATTGCTAATAAAAAGTGAGTTACAATTATAGACAAATATTACGTAACTAAATTAAAAACATACACAGTTGTACTGCTTGTGTATTCTATTGAGCATACTGAGCCAACATCCACAGTCCAAGGAGTAAAGTAAGGAAACCCTTTAGAATCATCCATATTTTTGCATTGATTACTAGTAAAGAGTCATCTGAGTTATAATTATAGACCAATATTAGGTAACTAAACTAAAATATTATTCAGTTGTACTGTTCATGTATTATATTGAGCAAACATCCACAGTGCATGGAGTAAAGTAAGGAAACCCTTTAGAATCAACAAGATTTTTGCATTGATTGCTAATAAAAAGTGATTTGAGTTACAATTATAGACAAATATTATGTAGCTAAATAAAAAACATACACAGTTGTACTGCTCATGTATTCTATTGAGCATATTGAGTAAACATCCACAGTTCAGGTAGTAAAGTAAAGAAACCCTTTGAAATCATCCAGATTTTTGCATTGATTACTAATAAAGAGTCACCTGAGTTACAATTATAGACAAATATTATGTAACTAAACTAAAAACATACACAGTTGTACTTCTCATGTATTCTATTGAGCATATTGAGCAAACATCCACAGTGCAGGGAGTAAAGTAAGGAAACCCTTTAGAATCAATGAGATTTTTGCATTGATTACTAATAAAAAGTGAGTTACAATTATAGTCAAATATTACGTAACTATGTATTATGTACTTCTCATGTATTCTATTGAGCATGCTGTTTAAACATCAACAGTGCAGGGAAAAGAACTGTCAGAACCCTCTGGATGTCTGCATTGATTACTGAATAAAATGTAGTCTGGTCAGTGGCGTAACTTAAATAACCTGGGCCCCAGTGCAAAATTTACAAAAGTGCCCCCCACCTACCATGTGTTTTTTATTAAATTGATGTCTTCTACTGGTGTTTTTGGGCCCCCTCAGGTTCCAGGGCCCAGTATTAACTGCTACACCCCCTAAAGCTACGCACATGGATCTAGTTGTTATCTACAGTATGTCACAATTATAGATAAACACAATGTGACTAAACTGATAACAGACAGTTGTGCTGCTCATGTGTTTTGTTGAGCACACTAAGTAAACGTCCACTGTGCAGAGAGAAAAGGGTAAGAATTATCTGAATTTTTGCATTTTATTACTCATAAAATGGGATTTGAGTGTGTATAATGTAACTAAAATAAGAAATGTCTTTTAACAAGTATATTGAGTAGGGAGAAAAAGTATATGACCCCCTGGAATTATCTGCATTTCTCTATTGAATAAAATGTGGCCTGGTTGTTATCTATGTCAACATTATAGACAGCCAAAATGTAGCTTAGCTAAAAAACACACAGACGGTTGTGTGGTTCATGTCTGTTATTCAGCACATTGTAAACATTCACAGTGCAGGGAGAACAAGTAAGTGAACCCTTTAGAGTCATCTGAATTATTTTTGCATTGATTACTAATAACAAGTGGTGTGATTGTTATCTGAGTTGCAATTATAGACAAATATAATGTTACTAAACTAAACACACAGAGGGTTGTACTGCTCATGTATTTTGTTGAGTAACCATCAATAGTGCAGGGAGAAAAAGATGAGAACCCTCTGGAGTTACCTGGATTTCTGAATTGATTACTGAATAAAATGTGCTGTAATTGTCTATAAGTCACAATTATAGTATAGACACAAGTGGCCTTATGTATGAAAACTGTCTAGCAGTAATACTGTCTCTGTTGTCCATAGCAACCAACCAAAGCTCATACCGACCAATCAGAGCTCGCAGCAACCATTCAGAGCTTATGGCGACCAATCAGAGCTCATAGCAACCAATCAGAGCCCATAGCAACCAATCAGAGCTCGCAGCAACCATTCAGAGCTCATGGCGATCAATCAGAGCTCATAGCAACCAATCAGAGCTCATAGCGGCCAACCAGAGCCAATAGCGGCCAACCAGAGCCCATAACAGACAATCAGAGCCCATAACAACCAATCAGAGCCCATAGCAACCAATCAGAGCCCATAGCAACCAATCAGAGCTCATTCACCAATCAGAGCACATAGAACCAATCAGAGCCCATAGCAACCAATCAGAGCTCATATCCACCAATCAGAGCACATAGCAACTAATCAGAGCTCATAGCAACCAGTCAGACCGCAGCTTTTATTTTTCCAGAGCACTATATGAAATGAAAGCTGAGCTCTGATTGGTCGCTGTGAGCTCTGATTGGTCGCTATGAGTTATGATTGCTGGCTATGGGCTCTGATTGGTCACTATGGGCTCTGATTGGTGGCTATGGGCTCTGATTGGTTGCTATGGGCTCTGATTGGTTGCTATGGGCTCTGATTGGTTGCTATGGGCTCTGATTGGTTGCTATGGGCTCTGATTGGTCGCTATGGGCTCTGATTGGTTGCTATGGGCTCTGGTTGCTATGGGCTCTGATTGGTCGCTATGGGCTCTGATTGGTCGCTATGGGCTCTGATTGGTCGCTATGAGCTCTGATTGGTCGCTATGGGCTCTGATTGGTCGCTATGGGCTCTGATTGGTCGCTATGGGCTCTGATTGGTCACTATGGGCAACAAAGACAGTTTTCATACATAAGGCCCACTGTAGTTAAGGCAATACCATACAGTTATATGGTTTCTGACTCTTATGGGGAACATTGGGTACACATCCATAGCGCATGAAGGAAAAGTATTTGAACCCTTTGGAATCACCTGGATTGTTGCATTGATTAGTAATAAAATGTGATCTAATCTAGTAAATGAGCCTCTAAAAATGGCAGAAAAAAACCGGACCTCAATTTAGTGTCAGAGTTAGAGTTCGGGGTAGAGAAAAGGATAGGGTTGGGATAGGGTAAGAGAAATGATGGGTGTTTGGCACATCCCAAACCCAAATTTTGTACACAGTTTTGGTCCCTATTTAAGCAACACTATATATGGGTATGTTGGTGAATGTAACTATAAAGAAGTATGTGGTATATTTTAGTATATGTAGGTTTATCTAAAATGCCATAACCACCTCCGCTCTGCTATATCTTACAATATCAGACCTGGTACACACGATGAGCTGAACCTTGCTATATCCAACACTCAGCACTGCTGCATATGGGAAACTTGGCCTTATTGTATGTGACATTGCGTGCTCTGCTACGTTTGGCATCCTCAGCTCTGCTACATGGATGCTTGCCTTGTGTTTCATCATGCATTGCAGACCCTGCCCCCCACTCCACAGCTGTATACTCCTGGACAGTGCACAGATTCTAGAAGTTTTCTCTTCCCCCCTCCTCCAATACTGCCACGTCGTCTCTGCTGTGCAGGGTGTGGGATGCAGCCCAGAGCAGCTCCTCCACATTCTCCTCCTCTTCTTCCAGATGCTAAAACTTCCCCCAAATGTAATCTCTCCACAGTGACCGTGAACAAAAACTTTAATTTCTGCCCAATGTAGTAGACCTGACCATGATAGATGTAGCAGATCTTAGGCTGAAAGATATAGCAGAGCCGAGGCTGTATGATGTAGCAGATCTTAGGCTGAAAGATATAGCAGAGCCGAGGCTGTATCATGTAGCAGAGCCGAGGCTGTATCATGTAGCAGAGCCGAGGCTGTATCATGTAGCAGAGCCGAGGCTGTATCATGTAGCAGGCCGAGGCTGTATCATGTAGCAGAGCGGAGTTTGTCCAACGTTGCAACACTGTAACTGAGGCTATAAGATGATGCAGAGCTGAGATTGTTAAATGTAGCACAAATGAGGGCCCAGGGGCTTAACTAAAATTCATAGGACCCACAGCAAAATGAGATGGGGCCTCATCACCTGATGACAGCAGCAGCAATACCTAATCCAATAAGTAATACCGCCGTATACCAGGGAGCCCATATAGAGCTGCTAGATAGCAGAAAGTCAGCAACTTGTTAGTTGCTTCAAAAAGGTACAGTGACCTTGCAACTGAGTGGCCCCTTAACTTTAGGGCCCCATAGCAGCTTCTATGGCTATAGTTACACCCATGGGTGAATGATGGAGCAGAGCAGAGACCGAATGATGGAGCAGAGACTGATAGATGGGGCAGAGCAGAGACTGAATGATAAAGCAGAGCAGAGACTGAATGATGGAGCAGAGACTGAATGATTGAGCAGAGCAGAGACTGAATGACGGAGCAGAGCAGAGACTGAATGACGGAGCAGAGACTGAATGACGGAGCAGAGACTGAATGACGGAGCAGAGACTGAATGATGGAGCAGAGCAGAGACTGAATGATGGAGCAGAGACTGAATGACGGAGCCGAGCAGAGACTGAATGATGGGGCCGAGCAGAGACTGAATGATGGGGCCGAGCGGAGACTGAATGATGGGGCCGAGCGGAGACTGAATGATGGAGCAGAGACTGAATGATGGGGCCGAGCGGAGACTGAATGATGGAGCAGAGACTGAATGATGGGGCAGAGACTGAATGACGGAGCAGAGCAAAGACTGAATGATGGAGCAGAGCAGAGACTGAATGATGGAGCAGAGCGGAGACTGAATGATGGAGCAGAGACTGAATGATGGGGCCGAGCGGAGACTGAATGATGGAGCAGAGACTGAATGACGGGGCAGAGACTGAATGATGGAGCAGAGCAGAGACTGAATGATGGAGCAGAGACTGAATGATGGGGCAGAGCAGAGACTGAATGAAGGTGCCGAGCAGAGACTGAATGATGGGGCTGAGAAGATACTGAATGATGGAGCAGAGACTGAATGATGGAGCAGAGACTGAATGACGGAGCAGAGCAGAGACTGTATGATGGGGCAGAGCAGAGACTGAATGATGGAGCAGAGACTGAATGATGGAGCAGAGACTGAATGATGGAGCAGAGCAGAGACTGAATGATGGGGCAGAGCAGAGACTGAATGATGGGGCAGAGACTGAATGATGGGGCAGAGACTGAATGACGGAGCAGAGCAGAGACTGAATGATGGAGCAGAGACTGAATGATGGAGCAGAGACTGAAACAGCAGAACAGAGACTGATGGAGCAGAGCAGAGACTGAATGATGGGGCCGAGCAGAGACTGAATGATGGAGCAGAGACTGAATGATGGGTCGGAGACTGAATGATGGGGCAGAGCAGAGACTGAATGATGGAGCAGAGCAGAGACTGAATGATGGGGCCGACACTGAATGATGGGGCAGAGCAGAGACTGAATGATGGGGCCGACACTGAATAATGGGGCAGAGCAGAGACTGAATGATGGAACAGAGCAGAGACTGAATGATGGAGCAGAGTAGAGACTGAATAATGGGGCAGAGCAGAGACTGAATGACGGAGCCGAGCAGAGACTGAATGATGGGGCCGAGCAGAGACTGAATGATGGGGCCGAGCAGAGACTGAATGATGGGGCAGAGCAGAGACTGAATGACGGAGCAGAGCAGAGACTGAATGATGGGGCAGAGCAGAGACTGAATGATGGGGCAGAGCAGAGACTGAATGATGGGGCAGAGACTGAATGACGGAGCAGAGCAGAGACTGAATGATGGAGCCGAGCAGAGACTGAATGATGGAGCAGAGACTGAATGACGGGGCAGAGCAGAGACTGAATGATGGAGCAAAGACTGAATGATACGGCGGAGACCGAACGACGGGGCGGGGCTGAATTGGTCTTATATCACCTCCCCTTAGGCCTGGAGCAATCCTTAACTCCCTGGCCATGGACATTGGATGGGATCTGCTCTCTGGTGGACACTTGCACATCTGACATATGTTCCTGTCACACAGAGGTCAATAAAGTTGGATTTGTAAATGAGAAGTTCTTGGGGATTTTTTTTGTATTTTCTGAAGCTTTTTTCTCTATAGGAGAGTTATCTACAGGCACAAACCCAATGGTGCCGCTCAGCTCTGCTACATCTATACGTCCGTTCCATCTCTGAGAAGTCTAGAAAGCTGGAAGCCATGTTTAGAACAAGCGGCCATTCTGTGCAGAGAACCGCAGGGCACGGGGAAGAATACGACCCATTCATAGCAGAGCGGAGGCTGCAACTCTGAAGCCCACCCTGTGTAGTGATAAAACACTGTATCCTATGTGTGTTGTTGGCACTGCTATGGGGGCTCTGTAGCTGGTGCTGTTATAGGAGCCTCGAGCAGGTCCTTTGTTATTGGGGGCCTCTCTGTAGCCTGGCAGTGTTATGTGGGCTCTGTAGCCTTGGGTGCTGTTTAACTGGGGGGCCACTGTATCTGCACTTTTAGAGGGGCTCAGTAGCAGGCACTTTTATGGGAGTCTGTAGCGCTAGGGCACTGTTTTATGGAGCCTGGTAGCCGCACTGTTTTATGGGGGCTCTGTAGCTGGCACTGTTATAGGGGGCTCTGTAGCTGGCGCGGCTGTTTATAGTGGCGCGTAGCTGGCCACTGTTAATGGGGAGCCTCTGTAGCTGCAACGTTTATGGGGAAGCTCTCCTGTAAGCCTCCGGCACTGTTATGGGGCTCTGTTGCTGGCAACGCACTGTTTATGGGGGGGCTCTGTAGTTGGCACTGTTATGGGGGAGCTTCTGTAAGCTGGCGCTGTTTATGTGGGGCTCCCTGTAAGCTTGGTGCTGTTATGGGAGCTCTGTAGCTGGTGCTGTTATTGGGAGCTCTGTAGCTGGCACTGTTATGGGGGCTCTGTAGCTGGCGATGTTATGGGGGCTCTGTAGCTGGCACTGTTATGGGGAGCTCTGTAGCTGGCACATGTTATGGGGCTCGGTAGCTGGTTGCTAGTTATGGGGGCCTCTGTAGCTTGGCCACTGGTTTATGGGGAGCTTTCTGTAGCTGCTCTGTTATGTGGGGGCTTCTGTAGCTTGCACTGTTATTGGGAGCTCTGTAGCTGCACGAGTTATTGGGTAGCTCTGTAGCTGGCAACTGTTTGTTATGGGGCGCTCTGTAGCTGGCACTGTTATGGGGGGCTCTGTAGCTGGCGATGTTATGGGAAGCTCTGTACTGGCGCTGTTAAGGGGGGCTCCTGGTAGCTGGCACTTTATGGGGACTTCTGTAGCTGTCAACTTGTTATGGGGAGGTCCTGTCAGCTGGCACTGGTTATGGGGGCTCTGTTAGCTGGCACTGTTTATGGGGAAAGCTCTGTAGCCTGGCAACTGGTTTTTATGGGGGCTCTGTAGCTGGTGCTGTTATGGGGAGCTCTGTAGCTGGCACTGTTATGGGGAGCTCTGTAGCTGGCACTGTTATGGGGAGCTCTGTAGCTGGCGCTGTTATAGGGGGCTCTGTAGCTGGCACTGTTATAGGGCACGTAGCTGGCAACTGAGTTATGGGGAAGTTTCCTGTAAGCTTGGCACTGTTTATGGGGAGCTCTGTAGTTTGGCGCTGTTGTTATGGAGTCTCCTGTAGCTGGCGCTGTTATGGGGAGCTCTGTAGCTGGCACTGTTATGGGGAGCTCTGTAGCTGGCACTGTTATGGGGGTTCTGTAGCTGGCACTGTTTATGGGGGAAGCTTCTGAAGCTGGCACTGTTTATGGGGAGCTCCTGTAGCTGCAAGTATTAAGGAGCCTCTGTACGCTGCACTGTTTATGGGGGGGCTCTGTAGCTGGCACTGTTATGGGGAGCTCTGTAGCTGGCGCTGTTATGGGGGGGCTCTGTAGCTGGCACTGTTATGGAGCTCTGGGTAGCGGCACTGTTATGGGGAGCCTTCTGTAGCGGCCACTGGAAGAGTTATAGGGAGCTCTGTAGCTGGCACTGTTATAGGGGGCTCTGTAGCTGGCACTGTTATGGGGAGCTCTGTAGCTGGCACTGTTATGGGGAGCTCTGTAGCTGGCACTGTTATGGGAGCTCTGTAGCTGGCACTGTTATGGGGGGCTCTGTAGCTGGCACTGTTATGGGGAGCTCTGTAGCTGGCACTGTTATGGGGAGCTCTGTAAAAAAGCTGGCAAACTGTTTTTATTTGGGCTCTGTAGCTGGCCACTGTTTAAGGGGTATGCTCTGTAGCTGGCACTGTTTTGGGGAGCTCTGTAGCTGGCACTGTTATGGGGGGCTCTGTATCTGGCACTGTTATGGGGAGCTCTGTAGCGTTTTGGGGGGGCACTGGTTATGTGTGAGCTCCTGTATATGGCACTGTTTATGGGGCTCTGTAGCTGGCGCTGTTATGTGGAGCTCTGTAGCTGGCACTGTTATGGGGGGCTCTGTAGCTGGCACTGTTATGGGGGTTCTGTAGCTGGTGCTGTTATGGGAGCTCTGTAGCTGGCACTGCTATGGGAGCTCTGTAGCTGCGCTGGTTTAATGGGGGAGCTTTCTGTAGCGCACCTGTTTTTATGGGGGCTCCTGTAAGCCTGGGCGCTGTATGGGGAAGCCTCTTTGTAGCCTGGCAAAAACTGTTCTTTATGGGGGGCTCTGTAGCTGCACTGTTATAGTGGAGCCTGTAAGCTGGCACTGTTATGGGGGCTCTGAAGCTGGCACTGTTATGGGGGGGCTTCTTGTAGCTAGCCGCTGGTTATGGGGGGCGTCTGTAAGCTTGGGCACTTTTATGGGGAGCTCTGTAGCTGGCGCTGTTATGGGTGAGCTCTTTAGAAGCTGGCGCTGTTGTATGGGGGCTTACTGTAGCATGGCAACTTGTTATGTGGAGCTCTGTAGCTGGCGCTGTTATGGGGGGCTCTGTAGCTGGCACTGTTATGGGGGCTCTGTAGCTGGCGCTGTTATGGGGAGCTCTGTAGCTGGCACTGTTATGGGGGCTCTGTAGCTGGCGCTGTTATGGGGGCTCTGTAGCTGGCACTGTAAGGTGAGCTCTGTTATCTGGCACTGATTATGGGGGCCTCCAGTAGCTGGCTCGTTATGTAGCAGGCATCCTGTATCCTTTGGCAATGTTAATGGGGTCCTTCGGTTAGCTGGCGCAGGTTAATGTGGGGGGGCTCTTGTAGCTGGCACTTGTATAGGGGGCCTCGTAGCTGGTCTCAGAAATTTGGGTCTCTGTAGCGGCAATGGTTAGATGGGGGGGCTCTGTAGCTGGTGCTGTTATGGGAGCTCTGTAGCTGGCACTGTTATGGGGGTTCTGTAGCTGGGCACCGTGATATGGGTGATCTGTACTGGCCGCTGTTTATGGGAGCTCTGTAGCTGGCACTGTGTATATGGTCTCTGTACCTGCACCTGTTTTTACAGGGTGTTTTTCCTGTAAGCTGGCGCTGTTATGGGGGGCTCTGGTAGCTTGCACTGGTTTATGGGGGGCTCTGTAAAGCTTGGCACGTTATGGGGGGCTCTGTAGCTGGCGCTGTTATGGGTGCTCTGTAGCTGGTGCTGTTATGTGGGGCTCTGTAGCTGGAACTGTTAATGGTGGCGCCCTCTGTAGCCTGGGCCGCAGTTTAATGGGGGCTTTTAACTGGCACTGGTTTATGGGGAGCTCTGTAGCTGGCACTGTGTTGGGGGCCCTCCTGTAGCTGGCGCTGTTTAGTTGGGGCCTACTGTAGCTGGCACTGTTATGGGGAGCTCAGTAGCTGAGCCACTGTTAAGGGGAGCCTCTGTAGCTTTGGTGCTTTGTTTAGGGGGTATTTCCTGTAGCTTTGCACTAGTTATATGGGGAGCTCTGTAGCTGGCGCTGTTATGGGGAGCTCTGTAGCTGGCACTGTTATGGGGGGCTCTGTAGCTGGTGCTGTTATGTGGAGCTCTGTAAGCCTGGCGCCTGTTTATGGGAGCTTCTGTAGGCCTAGTCAGTTTAGGGGGGGCTCTGTAGCTGGCGCTGTTTTGGGGGCCCTCAGTTACTGGCACTGTTAGGGGGAGCTCTTGTAGGCTGGCGCTGTTTATGGATCCTTCTGTAGCTGCACTGTTATGGGGGCCTCTATAGCTGTGCACTGTTATGGGGGGCCTCTACCTGTGGCACAGTTGATGGGGGGCTCTGTAGCTGGCACTTGTTTTGGGGGCATCTAAGCAGCACAGTTATGGAGCTCCTGTGACTGGCACCTGTTAAGGTGGCGTAGTGGGGGGGGGGGGGAGGGGGGGGGGGGAGCGGTGGGGGGGGGGGGCTCGGTAGAGGGCGGGGTGGGACTTTATGGGGGGCCACTTTGGTTTTTTATATAAAAGCTGGCCACTGGTTTTAAGGGGGGGGGCCCCCTCAGAAAGTTTGGCACTTTTTAGGGGGGGAGTTTCGGGTAACAGCAACATTGGGGGTTTTTATTAAAATTTGGTACTTTTTATGGGGGGCTCAGGAAGTTTTGGCAAAAATGAAAATGGGGGGGCCTGTAGCTGGCCGGGTTTATGGGGCCCCTCGGGGTTAGCTGGGATGGTTTTAAAGGGGGGGTTCTGTAGCGGGTCTTGTTTTATGGGGGGCCCCGGGAAAGCTGGGAATTTTAAAAGGGGTGGGCCCCCGGGAAAACCCTTGCCCCCTGTTTTAAAAGGTGTTTTTTGGAAAAAGGGGCCTGGCTGGCGCTGTTATGGGGGCTCTTAGTTTGGGCACTGTTAATGGGGGGCTCGAAAACCCGGGCACTGTTTTTTTTGGGGGGCCCTCTGTAGCGGCCTGTTTTTTAAAAAAATGGGGAAGGGGGGGGCCTCTGAAACCTGGGCCCCGGGTTTATGGGGAGCTCTTTGCTGGCACTGTTTTTATGGGGGGTTTCTGAAAACTACCCCCTGGCCGGCGGGGTTTTAATGGAGTTTTAACGGGAAATCTGAAAAACTTGTTTATGGGAGCTCTGAAACCCTGGGCTTTTAAAATTTGGCCCTGATCTTTCCCTGTTTATTGGGAGCTCTGTCTGGAAACTGTTCTGGGGGGTGGGCCCCTGAAAGTTTGGGCGGGTTTTTGGGAGCTCTGGTTTTAACCGGCCCCTGGTTAAATGGGGGGCCTTTTGAAACCGGGGCCTTTTTTATGGGAGCCCCTTTGGTACTTAAAAACGGGTTTAAAGGGGGCTTTCGGGTTAGCTGGGCGTTTAGGGGGTGAGCCTGGTAAACTGCACGGGGGTTTAGGGGAGCCCTGAAAGTTTGCACTTTTAGGGGGGCCCTCTGAAAGGTTTTGGGCTTTTAAAATGGGGGCTTTTGAAACTGGCGTTTTAAATTGGGGTTCTGTAGCGGTGCTGTTTTTGGGCAGCCTCGGGTGTTTGGGC
>JAODAL010070581.1:0-15872 GCA_025379985.1 Phyllomedusa bahiana | reverse complement strand
TCTCCCCAGGAGAACCCGGAAGTGGTGTTGGTCACCAGGGCAGCGTCAAAAAGTTCCCAGCCGAACCGGAGTCCAGGAAGGCTGAAGCTTGAAAGTGGGTCCCGGCTTCCGTGCTGACCAGGACGGGTATGTTCAGACGAGGAGAGGGACTGCACACCCCTAGGGACGCCTCTCCCACGTAGCCTAGGTGCGCTCGTCTCCCCGGCCGCCGCGGACGGAGTATGCAACCCCTGAGGAGATGTTCAGGGCTGCCACAGTAGAGACATAGGTTTTCCTTACGCCGTTGGTCAAGTTCCTGCGGAGTCAGGTGGGCTCTATCCACAGGTATGGCCTCTTCCACGGCTGGCTGGGAAGGAGGCTGTGGAGGCCGTAGAAACACCGGAGCAGGACGGGACAGGCGGCGTGGTAGGACTGGTTCTTGCTCTTGGCGGAGCTCCTCACGTCTCTCTGTGAAGCGGATATCAATCCGGTTAGCCAAATGGATGAGCTCGCTTAAAGAAGACGTATGGTCCCGGGCGGCGAGGGCATCCTTTATCTGGCTGGAGAGACCCTTCCTGAACGTGGCGCACAACGCTGAATCGTTCCAAGCCAGCTCCGATGCAAGTGTGCGGAACTGCACGGCGTAGTCTCCCACGGAGGCGTTCCCTTGTTGCAGGTTCAACAGGGCGGTCTCGGCAGACGAAGCGCGGGCAGGCTCTTCGAAGACACTACGGAATTCCTGTAGAAATGTCACCAGGTCAGCGGTGACCGGATCGCCTCGGTCCCAGAGAGGAGTTGCCCAGGCCAGGGCTTTACCCGAGAGGAGACTGACCACGAAGGCCACCTTGGATCTTTCCGAAGGGAACTGACCAGCCATAAGTTCCACATGAAGGGAGCACTGGGTGATGAAGCCCCTGCAGGCCTTAGGGTCCCCGTCGAACTTTGTCGGCATGGCCAAGCGGAGCTTAGGACCAACTGTAGCGACTGTCACGGGAGGAACCACTGCAGCCGACTGCTGCTGCTGAGTGGCGATGAGCTGCTGCATCATGGAGGAGAGCTGCTCGAGCTGCTGTGCGTGCTGCGTGATCTGTTTTGATTGTTTGACCACGACGGTGGTGATATTGGCGACGCTCGGTAAGGCGCCTTGGCGGGATCCATGGCCGAAATCTTACTGTTACGGTCTTGAGTGGATCCGCTGGGACCACGCAGGCGTTGCGTAAGCCCAACCAGGGGAGTGGAAAGCTAATGTGGGTATCCGGTATTCACCAGAGCCGCCGCAAAGCGGATGGACTTGCTGCGGCGGGAGTCCACCTGGTCACTTCCTCTGGCGGGCTTGCCTGCGGTGGCGGCCAAAGGGTAGTCGAGGTTACAGAATCGGCATGGTCAGGCTACGTAGTCGGGGACAGGCAGAAGGTTCCAGGGCAGGCGGCTGTGATTCGTGACGTAGACAGGCAGAAGGTCAGGGCAGGCGGCAAGGATCGTTGGTCGGTAAACGTAAGCAAAAGGGTTCGGTTACTCGGGTAGGCAAGACGAGGCTTTCTGGAACGCTTTCCAATAGGCTTGTGCACTAAAGATCCGGCAAAGGCACTGGGAAGAGGCTGGGCTAAAATTGGAGCAGTGCCCGGCAATGGCCAATACCGGCGCCACTGTCCTTTAAATCTCAGATTCCGGCGCGCGCGCGCTCCTATGGGGCGGCGCCGCGCACGCAGAGAGACCGAGCGGGACGGGCGCATGGAGCGAGGCCGGGTAAGTCACTGGGGACCGGGCAGCGGAAGAGCGGACCCCGGACCGAGGTGGGGACGGTGCGCGCTCGGGAGTCGGGGCACGGATGCGCCTGCGACCCGGGACGAGGGTCGCAGGGGCATCCGTGACAAGCGTGTGTTACCCAAGGAGGGAGCATCAGGGGCTGTGTTACCCCTACAGAGCGTGTGTTACCCAAGGGGAGAGTATCAGGGGCTGTGTTACCCCTACAGAGCATGTGTTATCCAAGAGGGGAGCATCAGAGGCTGTGTTACCCCTACAGAGCGTGTTTTACTCAATAGGGGAGACTCTGGGACTGTGTTACCCAAGGGGAGTGCATCAGGGGCTGTGTTACCCCTAAGGAGCGTGTGTTATCCAAGGGGGGAGCATCAGAGGCTGTGTTACCCCTAAAGAGCGTATGTTGCCCAAGGGGGGAGCATCAGGGGCTGTGTTACCCCTAAAGAGCGTGTGTTACCCAACGGACTGTAGAAATCCCTGTGGAGGATAGTAGTGGACCCGGCGCACTCAGCAAAAGATCGGGTTCAGGCAATGGTATAAATTAACCATCAACATTTTTATTCTAAAACTATCGGGAGCTTTAAGGCCCCGCAGAATTAAAACAATTGAACAATAAAAACAAGGGCACAGTCAACTTGTTTTCCGTGGAAAACCCGCTTCCTCAGGACAGATCACTTCAATGTAAAGTGTCTGTTTTATAAACAGTTTGTTTATGAGACGCTGCAATCTAAGGGAGCGAAAAAAAACAAAGTTTCGGAGTTGTAACAAAGTCTGTCTGGTTTGTGGTACTAACAGTTGTTGATAGTGGAAGGGAATAGCTGTCAATACAGTGCTAGCAGGATGTTGCTTTATCAAGATGATGAATGAATATGTTAGATGTCAATAACTTTAGAGTGAACTTTAGGAATGCAAAAGAGAATCAGGAGTCGCTGTGTGTGATGTCAATCAAGAAGATGTATCGATTGTGGTGATAGGTCTATGGGGGAACCAATGAATGTTAATTCTGAGTGATAGGTACAAAATAAAAGGACACTAAAAGCTTTGATAAAGTACAATATATAGCGACTAATAGTGGTATGGAATAAGAAATATGTTAATCTTTTTATAATGAACATGGGTGTAACCATACTGAGTATGGTGGAGGAATAATAAAGATATAACGAAGTACTGAGGAATGAGTGAGTGTAAAAGTGAGAAAATCAAAATAAAAAAATTGGACTAGTAATTATAGACCCTATAGAGCAGGAGTGTCAAACTCGTTTTCCCTGGGGGCCACATCGGCCTCACGGCATACCTTAAAGGGCCGACCTAATTTTAGAACTGTGTAAATGTTAACTTCTCCTTAACAGTTAAGAGAGCTATTAGGAGGTAGTTTAATATTGTACAGTATTACTGTTACAATCAGCCCTTTGATGGTAATCAGGAAGAAGGTGAGGCCCAGGGGGGAGGGCAGGCAGAATGGTGGTGGCCCAGTGGGGGAGGCAGGCCTGATGGTGGAGGCCCAGGGGGGAGCCAGGCCAGATGGTGGAGCCCAGAGTGGGAGCAGGCCAGAGGGTGGAGGCCAGTAGGGGAAGGCAGGGCAGAGTAGTGAAAGGCCCAGAGGGGGAGTAGCAGGCCAGAGGGAGGCAGGCAGGCCTGAGGGGGATGCAGGCCAGAGGGAGGCAGACAGGCCAGGGGTCGATGCGGGAGTAAGGAGGTGGAGAAGGTTCGACTTCTTTAGGCAGAGTGGGAGGTAGAGGGGGGGCCTGGGTGGAGGTGCACGGCCAGAGGGAGGCAGGCAGGCCAGAGGGTGGAGGCCCAGAGAGGAGGCAGGCAGTCCAGAGGGTGGAGGCAGAGAGGGAGGCAGCAGGCCAGAGGGTGGAGGCCAGTGAGGGAGGCAGGCCAGAGGGTGGAGGACCAGAGAGGGAGGCCAGGCAGGCCAGTGGGTTGGAGGCCCAGAGAGGGAGGCAGGCAGGCAGTGGGTGGAGGCCCAGAGAGGGAGGCAAGCAGGCCAGAGAGTGGAGGGCCCAGAGAGGGAGGGCAGGCAGGCCAGGGTTGGAGGCCCAGAGAGGGAGGGGCAGCAGGCCAGTGGGTGGAGGCCAGAGAGGGAGGCAGGCGGCTAGAGGGTGGAGGCCCAGCGAGAGGGAGGCAGGCAGAGGGTGGAGGGCCCAGAGAGGGAGGCAGGCCAGAGGGTGAAGGCCAGAGCGGGAGGCAGGCCAGAGGGTGGAGGCCCAGAGAGGGAGGCAGGCCCGAGGGTGAGGCAGAGAGGAAGGAGGACCAGAGGGTGGAGGCCAGAGAGGGAGGCAGGCCAGAGGGTGGAGGCCAGAGGGAAGGCAGGCAGGCCAGATGGTGGAGGACCACAAGAGGGAGGCAGGCCAGATGGTGGAGGCCGAAGAGGGAGGCAGGCAGAGCGGTGGAGGCCCAGAGAGGGAGGCAAGCCAGAGGGTGGAGGACCACAGAGGGGGCAGGCTAGATGGTGGAGGCCCGAGAGGGGGGGAGGCAGGCCAGATGGTGGAAGGCCCAGAGTGGGGGAAGGCAGGTGGTGTGGCCAGAGGGTGGAGGACCACAGAGGGGGGAGGCAGGCCAGGATGGTGGAGGCCCACAGAGGGAGGACAGGCAGATGGTGGAGGCCAGGGGAGGGGTAGGAGGGGCAGGTCAGATGGTGGAGGCCAAGAGGAGGGAGACAGGGGGCTAGATGGTGGAGGCCTGGGGGGGGAGGCAGGATAACTAGAATAAGACCTGGGGTGGGGGTTAGAGATAGTGGTAAAGCCCCAGTAGTAAAGGCCACTTACCAGCCTCAGTGAAAGGTCCTCCGCTGGAGCAGGCATCTTCTCACCAGGACAGGAAGCTCCTCTGCCAGGTCCTGCCAGGCCTCAGGGGGCGGGGCCGGAGCACTGAGACAGGCGGAGTAGGCAGTCTGTGCTCTTCTCCTGTGCATGGAGCTGCTGGCCCTGCCCTGAGCTCACTGTGACTGTGCTGCCCGCTGCTGTCTGCTCCTGTCTCACTGAGAGAAGCAGCCGCTGTGGAGCACAGCTCAGCAAACAAGTGCCGGGCGGGATAACACAGGCAACGGGGCCGGATACGGCCCGCGGGGCCTTGTGTTTGACACCTGTGCTATAGAGTGTTATAGCAAAACTGTGATAAAAGTAAGAAAATCAAAATCTAAAAATTGGACTAATAATTATAGACCCTATAGAGTGTTATAGAAAAAAAAAAATATATTTAAGTATTTAACGTATGCTAGCCCTGTTTATGAATGTAGATGTGACGATGCTGTGTGATATAGAATAATAAAAATATATTGAAGTATTAAGAAATGAGTGAATGAAAATCTGTTATGGGAGTGAGAAAATGAAAATCTTAAAAATAAACTAGTAATTATAGATCCTATAGAATGTTATAGTAAAAAAATAAAAGAATGTATTTGCGCTTATTATATTAATTCGACTATTTCGTTTAGACCTCTCGGATGCAGCGTCGGTAACATAAAGATCCAAAACATTTCACGTTTTTGTAGAACTTGAAATCTGTTTGTTTGATTTTGAGGAATAGTGTCTATGGGGGTTATTTTAAATGCAGAAAAATCCTGATTATGT
Organism: Phyllomedusa bahiana; assembly: GCA_025379985.1. Taxonomy (NCBI): domain Eukaryota; kingdom Metazoa; phylum Chordata; class Amphibia; order Anura; family Hylidae; genus Phyllomedusa; species Phyllomedusa bahiana. The sequence goes on along the minus strand of JAODAL010070581.1, from coordinate 10,560 downwards.
TTTATAGTGCAGTGACGGGCTACACTCTGTGTTAAATCGCCTTTTTTAGTACTGGCCCTATGTCCGTTCATTCTTATATGTAGCGGACATGTAGTACGTCCAACGTATGGAGTCTGCAGCTGCACTCCCAAAATCGTAAATGGATATATGCACTTTTACAGTTTAGTTGGAATTTGATGGGGGTATGTTTCTTTGGTGACTGTAGATGTATATCGTTAGTAGTGGATATTCTAAACAACATATACATCTGGTTGTGCACATGAAGAGCTCCCTGGTTGAAGAACTTCTGGTTATTATTTTTAGTTTTGATTTCTGATTTCTACTGGGGGCTAGAGGACTTTAAGGTGGGAGGTCTCTGTAAATTAATATTGGGTTGGGTAGGTAGATGTGGGCTCAGGAAAGGATCCTGAGTCAGAATATACCAGTGTTTTTGGATGGCTTCTTTAATTTTGTTATGAGGTGAATTGTAACAAGTTATGAGAGAAAATGTTACTCTGTCAGATTTTGTTTTGTCATTTCCTAGTTTTCGGTATTAAGCATTTCTTTTTGTGTAACATTTTTTGTTTTTGTTGATAGATCTTCCAAATCTGTATTGGTTAATAATTTTTTTTTTTTTTGTTTTAATTCTTTGTCTAAAAAGGCAATTTGCTGGGTACATGTAGGGCCTCCTTCCCGAAACAATTCTTTTTTTATCTCCTGAATTGTCCGTATGGGATGTTTAACAGCATGGGGGCCTTTTTATTTTGTGTGAGCGCTTCAAAAATCAATTAGTGTTATTATCACTTTTTGAAAAAATTTTAGTAATGAATGTGTTGTTTTAGCTGAAATTAAAAACGGTCAGAAAGTCTATACTTGTTTATGTTGAAAAATTAAAATTAACTGTAAACTGTAGGCCCAAGTATTGTGGTTTAGGTGTTAGTAAATTCTATAATGTTTTCTTGATCACGACCAAATAATGTAACCTTTTGTTACATGACGATATATTCTGACTTTATGCGTATTTATAGATATGTCATTTTCAAAGTGGGCCCGTGAATATATTGGCATATGCCAGCGCCAATACACTGGGGCATTGCTGTCCCCTTTGGTCTGTAAAAAGGTTTTTTCATCGATATAGTAATGTAATTGTTTCCAGAATGATTTTTAATCCGTTTAAAAATAAAAATCTTTGTTAGTAGGTTGGTATTGAATTATCTGCTGCCAATGTTTTTTTGGGACACATTGGGAGACCTAGATGATGTTGTAATATTAGAGTAGATTGATGATGAATCCAGCTGTTATGAAGATATAATTAGAAGTGATATGGAGTATTATTGAGTATTTGAATAAAATGCCTTGAATCTTGAGAAAAACTGTCCAAGTTGAGATCTAGGAGTGATGCGTATCTATGTATGGAAAGTGGCTTGTAGCGGAAGGAATACCAGAAATTATAGCTTACAGGGTGGTTTAGTTAGACTTGTTGTGGATCTTGGGAGGAATAAAAGAACGGATTATTTGGTTGTGGATGTTATGTGGATTTTTCTTTTTTAGTTATGGTATTGTTGGTAATTGCTTCATCTAATAAATCTATAAGCTTTTTTTGAATGATGGGGAAGGGATCAAAGTCACATAATTCATAATAGGATCTGTTGTTAAGATGTTCATAGCTTCTTCATGTATATGATCATAATCCAGACATATAACTTCCCCACCGCCCCCCCCCCCCCCGTTGTTCAGCTGGGACGGATCACTATGGTATGTTTTTTTTTTTGTAGTTTTTTATGAGCTGTTCGTTCTATTTTGTTAAGGTTAGGATTTTTTTGTAAAGGCTTAATATTGGACAGTTCTGTTGTTGTTAGATCCAAAAAGGTTTTGATAAAGTGCCCTTGCGACTGGATTGGGTTGAATTTGGAATGGGATTTTAAGTCAGTTTTGAGATTATCACTTATTTTGATGGATGGACAAGGGTTTATGGCAAAATGGCGTGCCACTGTCAATTTCCGGACCAATTGATGTAAATCTAGAAATAGTTCAAAATGGTCAATATGATTATTAGTGGGGCAGAAAAAAAGTCCCGATGAGTACTTTATTTCGCCTTCATCTAAAGTATTTTTGAGAGAATAAAAATGCCAAATTGTGAGATCTCTTTTGAGGAATTATTTTCTAGTTCATTGAGCGGGGCCGACCTTTTTCTTTTTTATTGGCCCTGCCCTGCTCCCTGTTATACCTATTTTTCTTTTGGCTCTATTGCATTTTCATCTTGGTTGATGGTTGTGTGGAATGTTAAAAAAAAGGAGCAAGATTCGGATTTGAGTGTGATTTTATTTCAGATCTGGCAAGAAGTTCTGTACTGTAAGGTCTTTGGTAGTCTCTTATATATTTCATGTTAGTAATCTGTGACAACGAAAATTCTAAAGCATGGTGATATTCTATTAGATCTCAGGTTTCCCCGTGGTTAAGAGATTCCTGGATAGGGAGATGGTTTTTTACATATATCACTGATGTCTTTATTGTCTCTGGTGGATAGATCTGTTGCTATAAATCTGATAAAAAAAATTCTAATTGAGACAAAGTAGAGACCGAAAAGGTATTGACATTATCAATAATAGGCAGTGTTATAGGGGAGCATGAATTCGATATTTCAATTATTTGGGAACTTTGTCCTCGATTTGTAGTATGGGCAGTAGCTAAGGAACTGCTTTTGTTAGAATTATTTTTATTTTTAGGTCTCGCCCCCAACTCTCGGTGTTGGGATGCATTGTTTTTTTCTGGGAACGAAATGCATTGTGATTGGGGGTTGATATCATCCCCAGATTTAGACGTTAATAATTTTTCGTATTGGCAGGATAAACCAGATTACTATTTTCTCTGTCATGTTTTTCGGAAAAAAATTGACAGAAAAAATTAGAAATTTCGGTTTCCCCTACCAAATTATTTAATGAGATATTAAAATCTAAATCGGGGGAAATAATATCAACCCCCAATCAAAAAGGGCGTTTGTTCACCCCAAAAAAAAACAATGCCCCCAACAAGAGATTTTGGGGGGGCGAGACCAAAAAAATTTAAAAAATTTTTTAAACCCAAAAACCCAGTTCCTTAGTTTTCTGCCCAAATATTACAAACCCAAAGACAAATTTCCCAAAATAATTGAAATACCGAATTCATGCCCCCCTATAACACTACCTGTTATTGACAATGTCAATATCTTTTTGGGTCTCAAACTTTGTCTCAATTAGAATTTTTTTTTAAACCAGATTTATAGCAAAAAGATCAAATCTCCCAGAGAAAATAAAAAAACATAGTGATATATGTAACATCTCCCTTCCGGGAATTTTTAAAACCCAGCGTGGAAAAAATTTTTCCCCCAACTCCATCAGTTCTCAAAAAAGAAAAAAAAAATTTGGGGAAAAAAATTTGAGCCCCTTAAAAAAAAAAAAACATAGTTTTTAATAGAATATCACCCAATCTTTAGATTTTTGGGTTGTCAAGATTAAAAACACGATTTTTCGAGACTACCAAAAGCCTTTTACGGGACGAACTTCTTCCAGTTTTTGAAATAAAATCACACTCAAAACAAAACTTGCCCCTTTTTTATACTTTCCCTTACAAACCATCGCCCAAGAAAAAAATTTGGAAATGGGGCCAAAAGAAAAATAGGTTTTACAGGGTGCAGGGCGGGGCCAAATAAAAAAAAGGTGGGGGTCCCTTAAATTAAACCTAGAAAATTTTTCCCTTCAATAGGAGATCTTCACAAATTGGGGCATTTTTAATTCCAAAACATACTTTAGAGGGAAGGAGAAATAAAGGTACTCAGTGGGGGATTTTTTTCTCCCCCAAATAAAAAATTTCATATTGACCTTTTGAACTATTTCTAAAATTTCCCACCCTTTTGGCCCGGAAAATTTAAACACTGGCTTGCTATTTTCCCAAAAACCCTTGTCCATCCATCGAAATAAGTGAAAATTCCCCTTTTTTTTGGTTTCTAACAAAAACAGAACTGTAAAATATTAACCCTTTTCAAAAAAAAACCCTAATCTTAACAAAAAGAAGGGTACAGTCTTAATAAAACTAAAAAAAAAAAATCCATACCATAGTGAGGCCCCCCGGGTTTACAAGGTGTGTGTGGGGGGGGGGGGGGGTTATACGGGGTTTATGATCAATATCATGAAGAAGCTAGGGAAACATCTTAAGGGGAAAGTTCTTTTATGAATTATGTGATTTTAAAACCCCTTTTCCCCATCATTAAAAAAAAAGTTTAATAGGTTATTTTTAAAGGATAAAAGAATTACCAAAAAATCCCAAAAAACAAAAAAAAGAAAAACCCTTTTCATTTACATTCCACAACCAAAAAATTTCCGTTCTTTTTTTTCCCTCCCAAAGACCCACAAAAGTCTCACTAATCCCCCCGGGTTAAAAGCTATAATTTTCTGGAAAGAATTAAAGCTAAAGCCAACTTTCCAGTACATAAAATCAGCTTCTCCTACCTTATGAAATCTAAACTTGACAGTTTTCTAAAAGGATTCAGGGCTTTTGTTTCAAAAATTACTAAATTTTAAAACCCATATCACTTTAATTTTATATTCTTAAACAGTGATGTATCTCACTCTACTGGGAATTTTTACAACATCATTAGGTCTCCAATGTACCCAAAAAAAATTGGAAGAGATAATTCAATTCCAACTTTTTAAAAAAGATTTTTTTTGGTTAAAACCCGGATTAAAAATTCATTCTGGAAAAAAAATTACTTATGATGAAAAAAATTTTTTTTTCAGACAAAAGGGGGGGGCAAGGGGCCCACCAGGTTTGCCCCGGGCTTACGCCAATTTTTTTCAGGGGCCATTTTGAAAATGAATATATCTTTTTTTTAACGTTTTTTACTCGAATATATCGTCATTTTAAAAAAGGTTTACATCAAACGTTTTTTTTTTCATATTTTGGTAGGGGATCAGAAAAAAAAAACATTATAGAATTTACTGAAAAACCCAAAACCAAAATTTATTTGGGGGGCCCTACATTTTAAAGGGTTAAAATTTAAAAATAAAAGTATAGAATTTTGGCCCTTTTAATTTAAGCAAAAAACAACATTTTTCCATTACTAAAAAATTTTTTAAAAAAGGGTGGATAATAAAAATTATTTTGATTTTTGAAACGCTCCCCAATGGGGCCCTGGCTGTTAAACTTCCCCTACGGAAAATTCAGGAGGATAAAAAAGAATTGTTCGGGGGAAAGGGCCCCACATTTTAACAAGCAAATTCCCTTTTTAGAACAAGATTAAAAAAATAAAAAAAAAAAATTTTTTCCAATACAGATTTTTTAAGGATTTCTAAACAACAAAACAAAAAAAAGTTACACAAAAGAATTCTTAATACTGAAAAAATAGGGGAAAATTTACAAAAAAAATCTGACAGAGTAAAAAATTTTTTCCAAAAACTTGTTCCCAAATTCCCCCTCATAAACAAAATTTAAAAAAGCCATCCAAAAAAAACTGGTATATTTTGAACCCGGATCCTTTCCTGAGCCCCCATTTTCCTACCTAACCCCAAAATTTTTTTTACGGAGACCTCCCAACCCTTTAAAGGGCTCATTGCCCCCAGTGGGAAACAGGAAAAAAAAAACTTAAAAATAATAACCAAAAAGTTCTTCAACCCGGGAGCCCTTTATGTGGCACACCAGTGTTTATTTTGTTTAAAATTTTCCCTCTAATAAATAAAATTTCATCTACAGGGCACCAAAAACATCCCCCTCAAATTTTCCCAAATAAAAATGTTAAAAATTAAAATATTTTTATTTACGTTTTGGAGTGCCCGTGCAGGGTCCAATACGTTGGAACCCTAATACATGTCCGCTACATTTAAAAAAATGAACGGGAAAATAGGGCCCAGTACCCCAAAAAAGGGGATTTAACACACAGTGTAGCCCGTAATGCCCCTTTTAAAACATAATCAGGATTTTTTCCCGCATTTAAAATTTAAACCCCCCAAAAAAGAAACTATTCCCAAAAACAAAAAAAAACAGGTTTAAGTTCTACAAAAAGCGAAATGTTTTTGGGTTTTTTATGTTACAGGGGCTGCATCCCAGAGGTTAAACGAAAAAAGGGCCCAATTTAAAAATAATAAGTTTTCAAAAAATTTTTTTTTTTTTTTTTTTACTACAACATTCTTTTGGTTTTTATAATTATAGTTTGTTTTTAAGATTTTCATTTTTCCACTCCCCTGACAGAATTTTTTTCCAAATCTTTCTTTAAAAACTTCATTTTTTTTTATTATTCTATATCACAAAAGCCTTCCCTCACATCTACATTAAAACAGGGCTAGAATTTGTTTTAAATTTCTTAAATTAAAATTTTTTTTTTTTATAACAATCTATAGGGTCTTTAAATTTCTTGTCCTATTTTTAAAATTTTGATTTTTCAAATTTTCCAAATCATCATTCCCCAGTACTTCGGGTTTTATCTTTTTCTCAGTATTGTTAAAACCCCTGTTCTTTTTTCATTGCTTGCATATGTTAAACTTTATTAAAAGATTAACAATTTTTTTTATTCCTTTCCATATTAGTCATATATATTGTACTTTTTCAAAGCTTTTTTAGTATCCTTTTATTTTGTACCTTCATTCAGAATTTTTCATTCATTGGTTCCCCCCTTTGGGCCCATCACCTAAATTTGATACTTTCCCTTTATTGAATCACACACAGCGAACCCCCTTTATCTTGTTGCATTCCCTAAAGTTTTCTCTAAAGTGATTTACATCTAAAAAATCCATTCATCTTTTTGATTAAAGCAAAAATCCTGTCTGCCAAAATGTTTTTATTGAAAAGCTATTCCTTCCACTCCCGACACCTTGTTAGTACCACAAAATTTGACAGTCTTTTTTACAAAAATTGAGACTTTGTTTTTTTTCGGGCGCCTTTGATGCAGCGTCTCCACAAACAAAACTTATTTTTTTAAAAAAAAAAGACACTTTCATTGAAGGGGTATCTTGTCCTGAGGAAAACGCGGGGTTTTTCGCGTGAAACGCGTTGGCTGTTTCAATTGTTTTTTTTTGTTCTAACTGTTTTAATTTTTTTCGGAGGCTTAAAGCTCCCATGTTTTCGAATAAATGTTGTTGGGTTTTAAATTTTTCCCTTGCCCGAGACGCCGATCTTTTGCTGGGCGCCGGGCTCCACTTTCTATTTCCCCCAAAAGGGGTTTCTACGTACCCCTCACCAGGTTCATTACGGACCTGGGTTTTTCTTCGGACCAAGGAAACCGTGCAGAGGGTGACGGAAAAAAAACAGCCCTTCAAAACGAAATCTGAGTTTTCCCTTTTATTTCCCACAACTCTATATGGTGAGCCCATTATTTGGGGTTTTATATTTTTCTTCAAAAGGGTTTTTACATTTTGTGCCCCCCCTTTCCGTGTTTTCTCCTTTTCTGTTACCCAAGGGAGGTGCATCAGGGGCTGTGTTACCCAAAGGGGGACTCTGGGGTTTGGGTATTCCCCCCTATAGGCGTGTTTTAAACCCAAAGGGGGAGGAGAATCAGGCGCGGGTTTTTCCCCTACAGGCGTGTGTTCCCAAAGGGGGGAGAGTATCAGGGGCTGTATTACCCCTAAAAAAAGCTTTGGTTACCCCAAAGGGGAGCACCCAGAGGCTGTGTTACCCCCTCCAAATGGAGTGTTTTTTCCCCAAGGAAAAGAGCGTCGGGGGCCCTGTGTTTACCCAAAAGTGGGGCATAAGGGGCAAATTTGTAAACCCCCCTACAGAGGTTTTTTAAAAAAGGGGGAAAAAATTAAAAGGGATGGAAAAAAAACCCAAGGGGGGACCCAATAGGGTCTGGTTCCCCAAAATGGGGGAGCTTTCAGGGGCTTTTTTTACCCCCCCCCCTACGGGACGTGTTTTTAACAAAAGGGGGGCCCATCGGAGCTGTGTTACTCCTAAAGAGCGTGTGTTATCCAAGGGGGGAGCATCAGAGCTGTGTTACTCCCAAATAGAGTGTGTTACCCAAGGGGAGAGCATCAGGGGCTGTGTTACCCAAAGGGGGAGCATCAGGGGGTTTTGGTTCCCATAAAGGCTTGTGTTCCCCAAAAGGGGGGGGGGCCATGTTTCACAGTGGCTTATGCTGTTTGACAATGTTGTTGTATCACAAGACTTGATTGACTCTTTGTATCAACTATCAGTTGGCTTTCTTTTATGGCATTTAAATATTTATGGCAAAAATTTTGGACCATTTTTGGTGGAGTTTGTCACCATTTAAGCCACCCCAACCCCCTTGGCAACTTTTCCCCCCTTTTTGGAAAAAAGGGCGCCCCAAATTTTGAGGTGGGGACCCAAAGTTTTGTTAAAATATGAGGCACATCTTTTATGGAAAACGGCCCCCAAAAATTTTGGCACAACATATTTTTAAAGTGTTTTAGAAAAGTTTCCATAAAACTTTTGGGGGCGATTTATCGGAATTTTAGCGGGGGGTTTTATAACTCATGGGGGGGGGGGAACCCAAAAGGGGGTTTAAATTTTAGACTAGACAGCCTTAAAATGCGAACATTTATTACAGTGTTGATAAATCAGGCTCGGTTAGAACTGTTTTTAGTTAAGTTTGTCCCGCTAAAGTTCGTTTAAATTTTAAGCCGGGAAATGCAACAAAAACTCGGGGCGCATTTTGTTGGGGGGCTTTAAGCAAAACTTTTAAATTGCAAAATTAAACATCCCTTTTATAAAGGCCCAAACCCCGTTGTCGGACGAGGCGAAGAAGCATCTGAAATTGTCTAAAACACATAGTAAATGTGGCGAAAAGCTTGTAAGATATTATTTTTGGCGCAAATTCCTTAATAAATCTTCCTCTTTATGCCTTTTCCGCCCAAAAAATTTTCTCCTTTTAAAGGGTTTTGGTTTTCCCACGGGAAGGGGTTTGACCTGGCTTAGCACGTGATGTCTTGGGCCAAAAAATTGCAGTAAAAGTTTGGTGCAATTAGCCAATTAATAGGAGATGTAAATGGGACTGGGACATTTAAAAACATGCACCGATTATCAAATTATGATAAATCTGGGCATTTTAAGGGGACTTTCTTGTCAGAATTTTTGTAGTATATGAGAGTTTTGATAAATTTGACCTATACTATCTTAAAGGAGATGCACTATATTTGGGCACATTTTAAAACAGTTTTGGGCAAGCTGTTTGAAAATCTTATGATGCAGAGTGTAAAATACAGTCAGGGCCGCCATCAGAAATTTCAGGGCCCCATAGAGCTCAAGCGTCTGGGCCCCCATCCGCCACCAACCCTGTGCCCCGCCCCCTCCACCACCTTGCCCCCCACCACAGAAAAAGAAAAAAAATTTGGGGGGGAAACAAGAAAAAAAATGCAATTGCCCATTGTTTTTCATTTAGTTGTGTTGGTTTTTAAAATGTAGGGGGTTTTTACCTTATTGCCCAGGTGTTCGTATAAAAAGGGCCCCGGGAAAATACCCCCACTGATCAGTTTAATGTTACTGACCAAACCCAGTGTACCCAGAAAACTAATATCAATAACAACATATACAAAGCCCAAAAAAATACCGCCACATCCCATACAATTTTGGTGACTAATATGATAAACGTTAGCCCAAAAACCGTATAAAACGGTAAAAAAGGGTGCGGTGCGCCAGGGTGGGCAGGGGGACTGAAAGGGTCGGTGCACCCTAGGGTGGGCAGCGGGACTGAAAGGGTGGGTGCACCCCAGGGTGGAGCAGGAGGACTGAAAGCTTTTGGGTGCACCCCAGGGTGGAGAGGGGGACTGAAAAGCGTGCGGTGCGGCCCGGGTGGAGAGGGGCTGAAAGGGTGTGGTGGGGCCCCGGGTGTAAAGGGGACTGAAAGGGTGTGGGCAGCCCCCGGGGGGAGTGAAAGGGCCAGACATGGCCCAGTGGGGGCAGGGAGCGTGAAAAGGGGGAGCACAGTCTAGGGGGTGAAAGGGCCCCGGGATTGCCCCGATGGAGCGGAGGATTTAAAAAAAAGCTGAGCCAGTGAAAAAGATGCCATGAAAATTTTAAAAAATATGCTATATATACTATAACACGGGTGTGCACACACACTATACAAATGTGTATATACAATAAATACACACTACTTATATAACAAAAAACATCACACACCGTACACACTGAATAACCCACTGCAAACTGTTTTTAAAGGGCCCTTTAAAGGGGTTATTCAGGGACGGGTTGAGCCGTATTTCACGGGGGTACTGCGCTGCAATACGGCTGGGAAACCGTCCCAACCATTAGGAATCCACAGTTCTCATAGAAATTTAAAAAACCCGGGGGGGAGAAAAGTGACATGTTCATTAAACGGCGGGATACACGCCGTGGTAATGCATGTCTATGGGGCGGGGAGTGCGTCCCCCAATTAGGGCTTTTTAAAAAGCCGTGTGAACGGGCCTTACTCACAAATATTATGTGTGCCCTATAATTTTTTTATTGTAAGTTTAACCAAACCTTGTGCTGTCAGTATGGGTTTTGATCTTCTTCATGGCTCTCCTTCCTGGTGCGGGGGTCTTTTAATTCCTTCTGGGTTTCCCCCCGTGTTGCTTCAGGCACTTTACTTTTTAAATAGGCCGGCTGAGCTGTTTTTTA
>JAODAL010070580.1:0-15872 GCA_025379985.1 Phyllomedusa bahiana | reverse complement strand
GGCTAAGGGGGGATCAGGGGCTACAGGGGGCATTATGGCTACAGGGGGCATTACTGGCTACAAGGGGGGGCATGTACGGGCAAAAGGGGGGGCATCTAATGAACAGGGGGGCATTACTGACTACGGGGGGGGACACCCCTGGTACAGGGGGGCATACCCGGGCTCAGGAGGGCATATTCCCTGGCTCGGGGGGGCTAAAAACCCTAAAAGAGCAATTCGGGTACGGGGGCATGTTATGCCTAAAGGGGGGCAGAAAACTAGCTCCGGGGGCAGTAACCTGGCTAGAGGGGGCAGAAACCCTGGCTAGAAGGGGCACTATTTGGGCTAAAGGGGGCTAAAACCCTGGTATGGGGGGAAATATTTACCAAAAAGGGGTGTTTTTACCTTTTGGGGCATATAGATGGGAGTTTGTAAAGGATGGAAATTGTAGAGAAATGCTTTAAAATGAGGATTAAGATGTTTGTTTTGTAAAATTTTTTAGTAAAAAGTTTTGGCGGTAGAAGTCATCTGGCGTCTGGGCAGATGGGGAAGAAGAGAAAAAGAACACTCTTCAGAGACTTCCTGTGGTCACTAAAAGTAGCAGTGTAATACTTATATTTTTTTAGCCCACATCAAAGGCTTTTTTTTTGTAAAAATCTCCCCAGTTACAATGAACCAAAAAAACAGTGTGAACCCCCCCCCTACCCGAAAAAAATTTTAAAGGGCCCGGCCCGGTGTTTTGGGGCCCCAGCAACGCCCTGCCATTTACCTATTTTTCCCTTTTTTTTTTTTTTTTTTTTTTTTTTTCCATTCCCCCCCTCCTCTTTCCTTTTCTTTTAGGCAGCGATTGTCTGGATTTTTGTGCACCCTTTGTTCACTGGGGTGCCGCGAGCGTCTTGTGCAAGCGGGCGGCGCTGGGAATTCCCGAAGAAGTAGCAATAGGCGTTGGTTTTGGGGAAAAGAGGATGTTGGGAGCTGGGTTTTTAACGGATTTTCAATTTTTGTGGCGCGGACCGCGCTCCTGATTTGGTTGTTTTTCACGTTGGGGGTAATGATCTGGGCTCACGGCCTATTAGGGAGTTAATGAGGGATATTCGTTTCGATTTGCTCAGACTTTGGTCGATTTATCCTAGGTTGATCACGGTCTGGTCGGATATAGTACCTAGATTGGCGTCGCGGAATGCGGACTCGGTGGCAGGGATCAACAGGGCTCGTATCAAGGTTAATAGGGCCATGGCATCCTTTGTGGCAAGAAATGGGGGCTTTGTGGTGAGGCATAGGGAGCTGGAGTTGGGTGATGGGGATTTCTGGCATAGAGATGGAGTTCATCTGAATGCGGTCGGGCTGGATCTGTGGTCAATGGATATACGTGAAGGTTTAGAAAGGGCCTTGGGGCTGTGGGGGGCGTCGCGCTCATGAGGTGTCATGGTCGCTAGCCGTGGCGGGTTGGGGTCCTTGGAGTTGGAAAAGGAGTGGGGGAGTCAGGCTCAGCTTGCTCCCAGTTTTATTGGATGGACCGGGCTGGCAAAGTTTGGGGCTCCATAGGGCAGTGTCCTTGGGAGCAGGTTACGGAGTGGTCAGCCGCCAGAGGTGGCTGTTGGTGCCCTGAAGCCGGGGGTGACGGCTGGGGGCAAAAACAACGGTGAGAAGGAGGAGTTGTCGCCAGCCCCTGGTGGTGGATTGTTTTAGCTCCAAGGACCTCAGCCCCAAGTTGGTATCGGTGGTTTGAGCAAATGGGTGGGCGAGGGGATTAATGCTCATTTGCTTCTAGTTATTGGTTATTTATTCATTATTTATCTGTATGTTAATAAAATGGCTGCTGTGGCCAACTTATCCAACCCACGGCTCAGTGTCTTTATTCTGGGGGAGCTGGGGGAAGGTTTTGGGGGGTTGGCTGAGAGCAGCAAAGGATAGGCGTTGCTCAGGGTCATGTATGTATGACCTGCAGAAGAACAGCCAGACCAGGGTAAAGGTGGTGCCTGAGCCAGACTTGTGGTATTGGCTCTACACTGCCCTGTATGTATGACCTGCAGAAGAACAGCCAGACCAGGGTAAAGGTGGTGCCTGAGCCAGACTTGTGGTATTGGCTCTACACTGCCCTGTATGTATGACCTGCAGAACAGACCAGGGTAAAGGTGGTGCCTGAGCCAGACTTGTGGTATTGGCTCTACACTGCCCTGTATGTATGACCTGCAGAAGAACAGCCAGACCAGGGTAAAGGTGGTGCCTGAGCCAGACTTGTAGTATTGGCTCTACACTGCCTGTATGTATGACCTGCAGAAGAACAGAGACCAGGGTAAAGGTGGTGCCTGAGCCAGACTTGTGGTATTGGCTCTACACTGCCTGTATGTATGACCTGCAGAAGAACAGACCAGGGTAAAGGTGGTGCCTGAGCCAGACTTGTTGGTATTGGCTCTACACTGCCTGTATGTATGACTGCAGAGAACAGCCAGACCAGGGTAAAGGGGTGCCTGAGCCAGACTTGTGGTATTGGCTCTACACTGCCTGTATATATGACCTGCAGAAGAACAGACCAGGGTAAAGGTGGTGCCTGAGCCAGACTTGTGATATTGCTTTACACTGCCCTGTATGTATGACCTGCAGAAGAACAGTCAGACCAGGGTAAAGGTGGTGCCTGATCCAGACTTGTGGTATTGGCTCTAACACTGCACTGTATGTATGACCTGCAGAAGAACAGCCAGACCGGGTAAAGGTGGTGCCTGAGCCAGACTTGTGGTATTGGCTCTACACTGCCTGTATGTATGACCTGCAGAAGAACAGCCAGACCAGGGTAAAGGTGGTGTCCTGAGCCAGACTTGTGGTATTACCTCTACACTGCCCTGTATGTATGACCTGCAGAAGAACAGCCAGACCAAGGTAAAGGTGGTGCCTGAGCCAGACTTGTGGTATTAGCTCTACACTGCCCTGTATGTATGACCTGCAGAAGAACAGCCAGACCAAGGTAAAGGTGGTGCCTGAGCCAGACTTGTGGTATTAGCACTACACTGCCCTGTATGTATGACCTGCAGAAGAACAGCCAGACCAAGGTAAAGGTGGTGCCTGAGCCAGACTTGGGGTAGTCGCACTACACTGCCCTGTAATGTATGACCTGCGAAGAAAACAGCCAGACCAGCACTGCTTTTCGGACTGGGACGCCGGGGGATCGTTGAATTCCCCCGGTGGGCCCCGAGCTGCTGTGGGCCCCGGGGGCAGTGCCGCAGCTCCCCGGGGCCCGGCCGCCGCATCCGGTCAGAGCACTCAGAGACCGGGCCCGGGAGTCGGGAACTAATGTCCTCGACTCCCGGGGCTGCGCGGTGTCAGCGGAGCAGAGCGCCGCTAGCGCACCGCTCCGCTGTACACACTGGCAGGCTTCAGGCATTAGGCCTGAAGCCTGCCAGGCTCCGGCCTGTAGTGGTGACGTAGGCGCGCGGTGACGTCACTTCACTGCGCCGCCTATGCCGGGCGCCACTCGAGGCCGTCGGGAGCGTCCGGGAGCAGCCAGGAGCGTGAGTGAGTCAAAATAATAATTAAAAAATATTAAAAGTTCAAATAACCCCCCTTTTGCCGTTTTACAAAAAATACAAAGTGACACATAGGCCTACATGCATGAAAACTGTCTAGGTCTAATATTTACGTTGTTGCCCATAGCAACCAGAGCGCTCCTCTCATTTCATATAGTGCTCTGGAAAAATGAAATGGGCACTCTGATTGGTTACTATCGGCAACAAAGTGAATTTTAGACCTCGACAGTTTTCATACATGTGGCCCATAATCGGTATTGCCGCATCCCAAAAAGTCCTGTACAGTATATTAAAATGTAGCATCATTCATCCCAGACGCTGAACACCATAGAAGAACAAAAATTCCAAAACACCAAAATTGCGTTTTTCATTCATTTATTTCACGTCTCTAAAATATTAGAATTAGAAGTAATTAAAAAGTTGCATGTATCTGAAAATGGCACCCAAGAGCCTTCACTCAGGTCCATAAACAGAAAAATAAAAAAAGTTATGGGTTTAAAAAAATAGAAAAATTGTTTTACACACCAAGCATTTTTTTGGTTGACACGTTCGTTTTCTCTCCTCGCCTTCCAAAAGCCATAACTTTTACATTTTTCCATGTACATAGATATATAAGGGCTTTAATTTTGTGGGACAAAATATACTTTTTAATGGTGTCATTCATCGTGCCATAGAATATACTGGGAAAGCACAAAAAAATTCTAAGTGGGGCCATGTTTGCGAGTTTTTTTGTTTTTTTTTACGGCGTTCAGTCTTCGGTATAAATGACGTGTTCTCTGTATTCTGCAGGTTGGTACGATTCCGGCAATACTAGCTATGTAGGGTTTGCATTATGTTATAGTACTGTAAGGGTATGTTCACACGGTTTACTGCGGCGCGTATAGTACGCGTCGCAATACGCCAGGTGTTTTGGAACCACACGCTGATCAGCGCGTAATTCCAAAGCATGGGGGGACCAGCCTGGCCTCGACCCTGTAGACATGCACGTATTCGCCACTAACAATTGACATGTTAACCCCGATCGTATTTTACGCGCGGGGGGGACAATGTGTAATCCATAGTTCTCTATGAGAGATTTGAATTACCATAATTGCGGTGCACATTTCGTTGCGTATAAAGCGCAATACGCGGTGAAATACACACGCAATTACGCTAGAAAAAAAGCCGTGTGAACATACCCTAAAAAAGTCCAAACATTTTCTATTTTTGAAATTTGCCCTGTAGTGCCATTTTCTGCAACCAATAACTTTTTTGTACTTCCACCCATAGACCTGAGTGATGATGCATTTTTGTGCACTGAGGTGTACTTTTTATTGCTACCATTTTTTGATAGGTGCGACTTTTGTGATCACTTTTATTCCACATTTTTAGGGGACTTGAACTAACCCAAAAAAAACCACAATATTGGCGTTTGGAATTCTTTTCTTCTTTGGTGTTCAGCAGGCGGGATAAATAATGCTATATTTTAACAAATTGGACTTTTTCAGACGCGGCGATACCAAATATGTGTCACTTTTTTGTTATTTATTTTTAGTTATAAAATGACAAAGGGGGTGATTTGAACTTTTAATTTTGTTTTTACACTTTTAAACTTTTTTAACTTGTACATCAAGTCCCACTAGAGTGTATAAACAATACCAGTATAAACAAGTGTATAAACAACAATAAGGGTGTAGAAAGATGGCGGTTTTACTACTTCCTGTGTGGAGCAGGAAGTAGTAAAATGAGAAACATGGCGGCGATGGAAGCCTTCACAAGGCTTCCAGCCGCCATGTAAACCGATCGGGGCCCCGTGATCTCGCTGCAGGGGTTGTGATCGCCGTGAGAAACCGTGTGCGGCACCGTTTGTCATTCATTTAGATGCTGCGACTGCCGCATCATCTGAGGCAGTGTTCCCCAACTCCAGTCCTCACGCCCCACCAACAGGTCATGTTTTCAGGATATCCCACAGAATGCACTGGCAATAATTAAATCACTTGTGCAATGCTAAAGAAAGTCAGAAAGCATGACCTGTTGGTGGGCCTTGAGGACTGAAGTTGGGGACCCTTGAACTAAAGGGTTAAACAGCATGGAATGGAGCCGGCTCCATTCCGTGCTGTTACCGGCGGGTGTCAGCAGCAGTTAGCAACCGGCACCCGCCACCTTTATAGCAGGATCGCGCCACTTAGCGGCATGTCCGGTTTACGTCCAGTGTGGTTAAAGGGTTAATTTCTTAAAAGTAGTAAAACATATTGAAACTCTACATATTTGGTTTCACCGGAAGAGCACCGACCAGCAGAATACAGATAACATATCATTTATACCAAACAGTGAACTTTGCAAAAAAGAAACATCCACATCCCCCCTCCCAGTACACTATATAATAAAGTCAATGATACCAATAAAAAGTACATCTTGTCCCGCAAAAAACAAGCCCTCATATGACTATGGAAAAAATGTAAAAGTTATGACTCTCAAAAGGCAGGGAGAAAAAAAAAACGAAAGCTGCAGAGGGTTAAGGCCAAACAATGGGTTAAGGCCTTAAGGGCTTACGAACCAAACGGTCCTAAGTACGGACTGGTTTTCCACCCCAACATCAAGGGGACTCCACTGCAGACGCTGCCTCCACAGTGCGATAACAATGTTTAAGCAAGTGTCTGGCTCTGTTTGTTTCGATGAATCACAAGATAACATTTTTCCTAGAATCCTTACGTTATAGGATTAAGATAAAGTTAATGTGTAATTCACAAAATAGAGAAGGGTAAGGGGCAAAAATCCTGAAGAAGCGTAATCCATAGAATGCCTTGTCCTGATGATCCCAGGGCGATAATCAGTGCATTTCTGATTTCACTATTTGCTGTCAATGAATGGAAACATTCTCGTTTACATGAACCCTTTAACCCCTTAAGCCGAACGCCTGAAAAGTAGTTAATGACCAGAACATTTTTTTCGTTTTTGCCTCCTTGCGTTTCAACAGTTGTAACTTTTTTATTTTTTCAATGACGCAGTTGGATGAGGCCTCGTTTTATTCGAGACAAGTTGTACTTTATGGGGGAATAGTTTAAGTTCACTTATAAATAATTGCAGAATTTTTTTCTACATTTTTTTTTTTACACCATTCACATTTCACACTTAATAACTTGTTAGATTAATTCTACAGGTTATTACGGTCGTGTGGACACCTAATATGTATAGGGGTTTTTTTTTGTGTGTAATATATGCACAATTATTTTTTATTAAATATTTCTTTTTATTTTATTATTTATTTTTGTATTTTTTTTTACACTTTTTATGTTTTTTACTTTTAAAAAAAAAAAATCCATGAAGGGAGAACTGGTTTACTTTTTTTTTTTTTACACTTCGTAATGTATAAGCATATTTATATGCTAATACATTATAATCTATGTCAGTCTGACACAGGCAGTGATCAGGACAGCACACAGTCTGGCCTGGTCACTGGCTTCATATACAGACAGCCATGGGGCTACTCTAGGTCTCCAGGGCTGACTGTGCAGCCGTTCCCAGGCTCTGTCGGGTCACCGGGTGTTCTGTGGTGACGATCCGCGGCAATCAAAGGGTTAGAGCACCGGGTTGCAGAGGTTTCCTCCGCTCCCCGGTGCTCGCAGGACATGCTCTGGGATCGGGGCTGTGTAGTACAGCCCCGATCTCAGCGCAGCTGCGGCGCCCGGAGCTGCAAACTCTGAGGTCTGCAGCTATGGCAAAAGACATCGCTGTAGACGAACGACCTGAAATGCCCGCCGTCAAAAGACGGTGGGCGGTCGCTAAGGAGTTTCGGACCAGTGCTGAAAAGGCCTTCATGTCCAGCTCAGATTTGTCCATTTTTTCCCCCTGTGTTTCAGCAGTGATAACTTTATCATCATTATTCCAGTGTCTCCACCTTGTTTAATGCGGGAGAAACTGTGTGACTTATTAACCCCTCAACGACCGCCCACTGTCTATTGATGGAGGGCAGATCATGTTCTCTTTCAGCAGTGATGCCAAAAGACGTACAGAGGGGGTTTGCAGCAAAACTGCGTGTTGCCCTGTGAGCAGCCTAAGTCATAGTGACATAAAGTGGGACATGTATTGATGGGGATGCGCCATTTTTTTTAGTTTACTTTGAGCCAAACAAGCTGTCATAGCCCTGTTCTATAGATGTATGAACTGTCGTACGCCAAAACTTGACGCAATCTGCGCCAGGCAAAACACTTTTGAATGCACCAAAGATGCAGGGGGATTCTTGTGCCGGAATCGTACAATGCACCAAAAATGTGCCAAAGTTTGCCACAAAACTGTCTAAAAAAAACCATCCAAGTTTCATAGTGGCTGAGACTACTATTGGCGTAGAGCGTGACACATTTAAAAAGTCCTGTGAGACACTTTCATGCAGACTGTCGGATTGTACACAGAGGTAGACCGGGCGAGTCGGCTCCAGGTTTAAACAGGATGCCCATAGTGTAATGTATTAGCATACATTATGTATTAGCATAAGTGTATTAGCCTAAGTATGTATGAGCATAGTATAAGTATGCATTAGCATTAGTGTAAAAAAAATAAATAAAGTGTACAATAGTTATCCCTTAATGGGATTTAAAAAAAGGAAAAAACATAAAAAGTGTAGAAAAAAAATATCAAAATAAAACTAAATATTTAATAAAAAAATGATTGTGTCTACATTACACAAGAAAAAAAACCGTACGCATATTAGGTACCCCACATGACCAAATAACCTGTAGAATTAATCTCACGGGTATTCAGTGTGAAATGAGAATGGTGTAAAAAAGAATTTAAAAAACAAATGCAAAAAAGTTTTTTTTTTATGTTCATACTGCAAATAATAATAATAATTTTTTTTTTTAATGTAAACTTAAACTTCTCCCACATAAAACAAGTCTTCATACAAAATTAAAGTCCGTCATAGAAATTTTTTTTTAAAGTTATGAGTGCTGAAACACAGGGAAGCAAAAACTAGAAAAATGTAGCTGCGTCATTGAGGGTATGTTCACACGGCTCAGAACGCGGCGTATTTTGGCGCGCATTTCGCCACAATTACGGTAATTCATAGCTCTCAGAGAAGGCTATGGATTACGCGTCGTCTCCCTGCGCGTACAGTATGATCGTATTGTACGCGCGGGGGTAGAATTGACACGTCAATTGTTAGTGGCAAAAGCGCATCGCTGACAATGCATGTCTATGGGGCCGGCGCCCGGCCAGCCCCCCGTGCTTTGGAATTACGCGCTGTTCCCAAAACACCTGGCGTATTGCGGTGCGTACTATACGCGCCGCAATAAACCTTGTGAACATAGCCTAAGGGTGCTTTCACATGGAGCGTTTTTGCTGCTTTTTTTATGCGGTTTTGATGCAGGGATGCCAGGCAAAAAAAACACATCAAAAAGATGCAACAAAAACGTACTGTGTGAAAGCACCCGAAGGCTTTTTCAGCCTTGTGCTTAAAAGGGGTTTTACCACGAATGTTTTACACTAAATAACCTGTTTGTTAATTCTTCAGGCTATTGTGGATATTTTTATACCTAAAGTGTGCTTGGGTTTTTTAATGGTTTCATATTTACTTCTTTTTTTTTTCAGATTTTTTGCAGACTTTTTTTAATTTACTAACTTTGTTATTTTTTTCTTTATTTTTCTTCTTATCCCATTAACCCTTTTCTGACAGTCGGTCATAATAATATGGCTCTTCGTCTTTTTTCTCCCCACCTCCCAAGAGATATAACTTTTTAAATTTTTCCATCTACATAGACATATGAGGAC
The DNA here is from genome assembly GCA_025379985.1 of Phyllomedusa bahiana. NCBI lineage: Eukaryota > Metazoa > Chordata > Amphibia > Anura > Hylidae > Phyllomedusa > Phyllomedusa bahiana. The sequence goes on along the minus strand of JAODAL010070580.1, from coordinate 6,627 downwards.
TTTTATATTGTGGGACGAGATGTACTTTCTAATTTTGTCATTGATTGAACCATGAAACATATGTATAAAATTTTGAATGGGATGAAATGTGAAAAAAAAGTACTTGTGCCATGTTTTTTACCCGATTTTACCAGGAAAAATCGGAAAAGATCGAGAAACCTGTAAAAATTTACTCGATCTCGATTTTGGGATAATCGATCATCTCTAATTTTCAACATTCATCGTTATTAAAAATTCTGCACCATTTTCGTTTTAGCTGCTACCTGAGTGATCCATAGTGTACATAGGTGATATGACAAGAGCTCCTCAGCCCTGGCTGCACATGCTCAGACATCACCTCTCCTCTCAGGCAGCTACTGTCAGTCTCTTCCCTGATTAGTAGTCACACAGTCACTGCTGAGCGTTCAACCCCATGTGCTGTCATTTTACTCCTGTCCTCTGTACTTAGTAATTAGTCAAACAGTGCAAATAAATGAAAGGAAAAAAAGGAACATCAATCAGGTATGTGCATTAAGAAAAAAGAAAATCCCCATTTGGTTCCTGCAGGGATTTGAACCTAGGACCCCTGTTCTGAAAGGCAGAAGGGCTAACCACTCAGCTACATTTTAACTACTGACAGCTCTTTACATAAACAGACCTTTGCTTGACTAGGGTGAGCACACTTTGGGAAAGGTATGGTTATATCAAGCCTGTTAGGTCACATGAAATGCAGTGCAAACAATCATAAACTCCCACTTAAAAAAAACACTAAGGGCCATATGTATGAAACTGTTTAGGTCTAAAACTTCACTCTTTTGCCCATAGTAACCTATGGTCAAAAAAGTGAGTTTTAGATTTAAACAGGTTCATACATGTGGCCCTAAAAGCTAAAGCAGGACAAACCAGGCATGAAATGCGTTCGTGGTAAAACCCCTTTAAGACATCAGCCACACCACTGTCATCTCATCCTGATAGAATACTTTGTATCAGTCTGGAGTCCAGTTGGTTAGCACACTGAGAATTTCCTAGACTTGATACAATTGTATCAAACACTCCCCTTGGAAAAAATGTAAGGTTTTTATATTCAGAATGTGAAATTGTTATTATACGGATATTACATTTTATTTTTATAAATTTGGAAAATCTCTTTAAAGGAGAAATCCACCTAAAAGTGATCTTATTGTGACATCAGTAGACACAACTCTGTTCTGTCATTTTAAGGACCTGTGACACAGCCTGACCTGTCTGTTTTAGTAAATCCCTGTGAAATACCAATTCTGGAGCCTCTTCTCTTATATCTCTGTGTTTTGCTGTCCCTCTGTTATTCCTCCTAGAAATGTATGACTGAATCTGTCATCTGGGTGTTGCCAATTGGAGGTGTGTCCTTGGACACATTGACTGTCAGTATTGATTGAACAATGTCAGATTGTGCAGAGACACACCTCCATTTGGCGACACCCAGCTGACAGATTCAGTCCTGCATTTCTAGGAGGAATAAAAGAGGAGCAGCACAACACAGAGATATAAGAGGAGATGCTCCAGGATTGTTATATCACAGGGAACATAGGGATTTACTAATACCGACATGTCAGGAGAGGTCACGGGACCTCTTTATATCAATGGATTTCCAGTAGCTGTAATCTCTAAGCAGTACCCAGGAGAGATGAGTGTTAAATTAACTCCTATAGCCTTTTGTCCCTGGACATCAGTGGTGGAGTGCGTTTGAAGAGTCCACTAGTCTTCTGACATGCATCTGTATATGTGTGAACAGCTGAACTTCCCCCCCAATTTCTCAAACTGAAGGAAGCACTATTTAACAATATTGGCAAATGATATCAGGTGGCTGCTTATCTTCGACTGAAGTAATAGGCCATCTTTTTTGTAGAGCAACAGTTCTTTTTTTCAGATCCTCACACAGTTCTTTGCCATGAGGCGCCATGTTGAACTTCTAGTGACCAGTATGAGAGAGTGCGAGAGCGATAACACCAGATTCAACACACCTGCTCCCCATTCACACCTGAAACCTTGTGACACTAACAAGACGCATGACACCATGGAGGGAAAATGGCAAATTGGGCACAATTTATCCATTTTTACTTAGGGGCATACTCACTTTTGTTGCCAGTAGTTTAGACATGGATGGCTGTGTGTTGAGTTATTTTTAGGGCACACCACATTTACACTGTTACACAAGCTGTACACTGACTACTTTACATTGTATCAAACTGTCATATCTTCAGTGTTGTCCCATGAAAAGATATAATACAATATTTAGAAAAATGTGAGATACTGTATGTCTCTGTAACGCTCAGCTAGTTATAGAGGAGCTAAATGTACTAATCCCTGCTATAGAAACACCCACAGCCTGATCAGGCAGTATGAGTCTGAAGCTGCCTATGAAAAAACATGGTGAGAAAACTCCTTTAATGCTCATTAATAGCAGCTGCCATAAAGTCCAGACCCTACTACAAGGTCTATGCCAGACTTGCACAACTTGGCAGAAGGTGGGGGAAATAAAACCACCTTATTCCCCAGGAATGTCCTCAGACCACCTAGGAATGCCCCCGATGAGTGCCTAGAAATGCCTCAGGACTGCACTGGAACACCAATTTTGGGCCATAATTTTCACTAGCCCCACCTCACACCTGACCCTCTTTACAGTCTGGTTTATGGGCCTCTAGAAATTGACAATATATGAAGGAGGTCTATCCAATATGGCCGCCCCAAGGAAATGGTGACAATATAACAAGCCATTTCCTATCCAGCACTGGGAAAGGATGAAGACAGTAGCCATTGCTGGAACAAGGTATTTACCCAAATATTTTCAATTATTATACTACTGAGATTCCGGAAGGGAATCATCTACCTTGATTGGTGGCTCAGTGGTGAATTTTTTTTAGGATGGGGGAGTTACCTGAGAATGACTCCTTACAAATGTACCCCCAAGTAAAAGAGCAATGAAGGCTCCCAATAATATTGATTTTCTCACTAAAGGGGTTGTATCATTTCATTAAATGGTCTTCAGAATAAGGGGACAGTGAAAACAAGCAACTTTGCAATTGGATGTCACTTGCAAAGCTGTCTTGTTTTCACAGTCTCCCTTATCTTCGTTTTGTGTAAACACTGTTCCCCAGTGCCGGTCGGATTCCACCTCCTTTCATTTCATTGGCTGTTGGCTCTACTAATTTACATTCTGTCTGGCCCCCGGTCCTATTCAAGGGAGCGAGCGTTCCCGCCTCTCTCACTCAAAGTAAGGGACCGGCACAATTTCACTCTGCACAGCCAGAAGTAACACAGAGGCTTCTACAATCAGAAAACAGCACAATTGTGCCCGGTGCCTAATGTAAACATAGACGGAGCATTAGGCTGCCTCTCTCACTCAAAGTAAGGGAACAACAGCAATTTCACTCTGCACAGCCAGAAGAAGCACAATAATACTGCAGGGCTTCTACAATCAGAAAATAGCACAATTGTGCCTCGATGCCTAAATGCTCCTGCGTGTAAACATAGCAGTGAGATCTGTGCTGCTCTGGAAGAGTTGGTAGAAGACTGGATTCAATTGTAACAATCCTCCAGCTGTGAGAGGAGATCAGTGCTCTGAGTTCATATAAGATTGTCTAGACTGAATGCAGGCCTGTGGTATGTAAACAGTAAACAGCTCTTACAAAATAAGACTGCATAGGGAGAGGAACGACACAGTGACATGTGGACTCAGAGTGGGGGGCGGGGGGGACACACTGACTCTGGAGTGAGCATGAACAGTGAAGGGGGGTGATGTCATCCCCCTCGGTTAAGAAACACCCAGCTGGGAGGGGAAGAAACGCCCCTGAATTTGTAGCGCTGAGAAGCTGAGCGCACAATGATACACACAAACTAAAGAAGCGATACATCCCCTTTATGCTGCAGATCTAAAACTGAAGTGTAAAATAAATATAAAAATAGTCATAAAATATCACCACAGGTCGCTGACCTCTATTGTCTTATGACATCTAGCGTAGTCAGTAAATTCCTGGTCAAATGTATTACTCCCCACAAAGGGTAAAAAAGCTTGGGCCCCAGTGCAAAATCCAAAAAAGGGCCCCCCTACCTGTGCCTTTAAAATTTTTGATATTCTTATGTGGTGCGGGACCTTTGGGGCCCCCCAAAGGGTCCAGAACCGGTAGCGAAGTTATTTACACCCCCTAAAAAATACGCCCTGCTCCCATCATCGTTAATCTGCCCCTTACACAGATTTCAAAACAATCATATGTTTCAGTTCCCTCCCTTTTTTAAAAATTGTTTGCATCATGAATGAGAACATGTTAATTCAGAGGCAGCAAAGTGTGTAGTAGTCTGCCTAAATGAAAAGTGGATTAAATTTCACCAATATGGGACAAGTTTGTGAGCCAAACTGCCTGGATTTCGGACTGATAAATTGTAATAGTTGTCCTGTTCCCCGCTGAGAAGTGGAAAAGTTGATCCAGTTAGAAAATGCTCTGTGAGTAAAGTTGGACCCCTGCTGAAAATTTGTAATGTAGCCCTGTCTCAGGAGAAGTGGAACAGGTATCAGTTAGTAAATGCTATAAATGTTTTCAAAATAGACAGTGTCTGTGAGAAAACTGCCTGGACCCAGCTAATACTTTGTAATAGTAGTTTGTATTTGCGGAGAAGGTACAATTGATGTTAGACAATGCTCTGTGGATAAATGCTTGGACTCCCGATTAATACTTGTACATGCTGTGTTCCGGAGAATGGTTCAATTTACCATCTAGAAAATGTTCTGTGAGGTAATATCAGTATTAAAAATTTTAGAAAAAATTTTAAAGTCAAAACCCCGTGGTCCCAAGGAGCATATGGGGTTTAAAGTCGTCCCCGGGAATGGGTAGAAAGGGGTTTTGTCTGTCCCCCCGGGGTCAAGGGCGCATAGGGTTTTTGTCTGTACCCCGGTGGTTAGGGGGAGAAGGGGTTAATTTATGTCCCTGGTGGTTGGGAGCAATGGGTTAACGTCTGTACTTTGGTGGTCTGGGGCGGGAACATGGGTTAACGTCTGTATTTGGGGGGTTCTAGGGCAGGTATGGGTTAATGTTGTACCCTGGTGTTTGGGGCAGAACAGGGGTTAAGTTTTTTTTTTCTGGAGGTCTGGGCGATAGGGGGTTAATGTCGACTTTGGTGGTCTGGGGAGTTTGGATTAATGTCTTTTACCCCTGGTCCTAAAAAAAGACTAAAAAGGATTAATGTACATAGCTGGGGTCGTATCACCTAAAATCTTTTCCCCTCTAGACTCTGATACTATATAGGGCTGCAGGGGGGCATAGAGAGCATGTGCAGCTAAAAACTGTAAGCGTATAGAGTAATTGGGGAGCACTCTACCTGAAAATTTTGGGAGACGTGGGGGAGCTTCTAAGTGGGGCTCGCGCCGGGCAGCAGAAGGGTGCAGTGGTTTAAATTCGGAACTTAAATTTTCCTGTCTATGGTAACGTATGGGGGCAGGAGGTTTGTCATTCTTTCCATGAAAATAATTACAGCAGTCTTTCCTCTCCTGGAAGGTGGTCCCAGAGAACAATGCGTGAAAGTAAGAAATTTCTTGTGTGTTTCTACAGTGATGGCGGAGGGTTTCGGCCCATCGGGGGCACCCCTTACAGACCTTCATGGAAAGTTTAGGGGGTGCGAGAAAAGCGGTGGCGGCGTTTAATGACTGAGGGTGTCGATAGCAGTGGGCTTTGTTCCTTGTGTTTTCTCAAACCCGTTTTCTTTGTGCAATGAGCTGAAATTTTCTACAAATTCTCAACCAGCAGAGAGAACTGGATGCAGCTCGCTGGAGGGAAAACCAAGAGCTCCGTGTTCGATATTTCCCCGTTTTAATGGGGTTGCATCTAATTTTTTTTTCCAGGTCGGACTGGGGGGCGGGGATTCCAGTGGTTGTTTCGGTTTCCATAGTGGAGTTTATTTTGGGGCCATCAGTGGGGGTGATTACAGGAGCCACAAAGGAGTTTTCTTTGGGGACCCGCAATGGGTTGATTCTTGGGGGGCCCCCGTGGGTGTTTTTGGGGGCCACCAGTGGAGTTGATTTTGGGGCCCCCCCAGTGGAGTTGTTTGGAACCCCCAGTGGAGTTGATTCTTGGGGGGAAACGTGGAGTTGTTTTGGGACCACCCCTGGGATTTTTTTGGGTCACCCCTGGGGTTTTTCTTGGGGGACCGTGGAGTTTTTTTGGGGCCCCCCCAGTGGAGTGATTTTGAGGCCCCAGGGAGTTGATTTTGAGGCCCCCAGTGGAGTTTATTTGGGCTCACCAGAGGAGTTTATTCTTGGCCATCAGTGGGGAATATTTTGGGCCCACAGGGAGTGTTTTGGGGCCCCCCAGGGAGGTATTTGAGGGTCCCCGGGAGTTTATTTTGGGTCCCGGGAGTTGTTTTGGCCCATCAATGGGGAATATTTTTGGGCCCCCCAGTGGAGTTTATTTTGGGGCCCCAGTGGAGGTGATTTGAGGGTCCCCCGTGGAGTTGATTTTGTGGCCCCCAGAAAAGTTGATTCTGAGGGTTCACCAGTGGAGTTTATTCTTTGGGGCCCCCAGTGGAGTTGATTCATGGGGCCCACCAGTGGGGTTTTTTTGGGCCCCCGTGGAATTAAACTTTTGGGCCCACCAATGGAGTTTTTTTTTGGGCATCCCCCGT